>PPHD01012327.1:0-18118 GCA_002909625.1 Bambusicola thoracicus | reverse complement strand
CTTTTCTTTTCTTTTCTTTTCTTTTCTTTCCTTCTTAATTTCTTAATTTCTTAATTTCTTTCTTTTTTTTTGGTGATTGAATAGAACATAGATTTCACAAAATCCCTCCTCACCCATATCCTTATGGGATTTAAGTTATTAAATACAATTTTAAAGAAAAACGGTTACATAGTTTTGAAGAAGAAAAACAATCAGAAGTATTAAAAGAACCTTTACATCACTGTGAAAAAAGTAGAGTTTAAAAAAAGAGTTGATTTCTTATTTTCCTCGCAACTTATTCCCATAGTTGATCAAAAAGCAAATCACACTCTTGGCAAATATTTTCTGTGATTTCTTAACTAATTTTCAGGAAGAAAAAAAAAGGAAGGAAGGAAGGAAGGAAGGAAAGCCAAAGAAGTTGGTGTTCTTTTCTTTAATTCAAGTTCTAAGATATCATTTTGAAGTAAAAACCAACAACTTTTCTGTGATTCTAGCTTAGTTCTAGCTGCTCATATCTGTGCTAAATTACAGCAGCTGGATCACTGCCAAAAATTTATCCTCTTTCTCACCACAGTACTGCCTCTGTTCAGCCAGTTATTTTCAAGTGGCTGAATTAAAATCAAAATCACTAACATTTTTCTGAAACCTCTGAGGAGCATCAGGACTGTTCTCACTTCTATTTCTGATCGGATAATTTCTGTCTGTTTGGAAGTCTAAAAGATAATGCTGAAATGCATACATCTGCAGTGAAATCTCAGCCACCTCTGCCTTCACAATTTTGCCTACAAAAAAATTTAAGATGTAGTGATAAATTTTTTTATCCATAATTCCATAAAAAGTACTTAATAGCAAAAAAAAAAAAATCTGTTTATAACCCTGTGTAGAAGGAAAAAAAAATCCAGATGAGAAGGTGTTTTGGAAATAA
Source organism: Bambusicola thoracicus (assembly GCA_002909625.1). Lineage (NCBI taxonomy): Eukaryota > Metazoa > Chordata > Aves > Galliformes > Phasianidae > Bambusicola > Bambusicola thoracicus. Next base: position 17,214 of record PPHD01012327.1, on the reverse strand, counting down.
ATTATGTAAAAGGAGGCACAGGAGCTTCAATATTTCTAATAGTATGAGCTATATACCAACCAGGTTCAGTATGAAGGAACACTCAGTTTGGGCACTGAAGTACAACAGGGAAGTATTCCTCTCAGGCACTGATTTGATAACCAACACAGAAATCATATGCTTTTGTTCTATTGGGCATGCACAGCATGACAAAATCACTGCCTGAAACATCCTTTTCTTTCCAGTCTTTCATCCAAGTTGAATTCCTTTATTCACAAGCAGGATAAAGTTCATAGGCAGCATTCAGAACTGTAGGTACAACAGCTGGCCACGTGAATTGCTCATTTCTGGAAGCACTCCTTCTGCTAGCTGTAATACTCCTATCTCTCAGCCTAGTCAGACAGAAAAAAAAAATGGTTTGCTTATATGGAGGAACAGGGCAAGTCAAACACCGTATCTTTCCCGGCCAGTATTTACTTGCTATTAGATATATTCTAGTTTAATAGCGAGTGTGTTCCTAGTAGAAATTATTCATACATACTCCAAGAAAAAAGGAGAAAGGATTAGAATGCTATAAAGAGGATTGAAGAGAGAAAAACAAAACTAAACTAAACTAAACTAAACTAAACAAAAAACCAGCAGAATCTTTGACTGACACTTATATAACACTTTTAAAAATTCACCGCATTTGTCACATAAAAGAAAAAAATACAAACTAGTCAAAGACATATCTCAGTCAAATAGGTCAGCACAAAGAATAAAGATCATTTTACAAAGGTGAAAATGCCTCACTGAAATGTAAATCTTTATAGGAAACAGCCATATGCTCAGAAAACTTCTGTATTATTCTCCTAATTTTTCACATCTGAAAAATCTTTGCACTTTTAAGTGAAAGGTGTTTTCTTGGTTTTTGTTTGTTTGTTTGTTTGTTTTTCTTTCTTTTTTTTTTTTTTTGAAAGTTTTTTTACAAAATATCTTGTCAAGTTTTAGAGCACCACTCTATGCTGTTTTAAATATGTTTTCCCCTGAAGGGAGTAGCAGTAGAACAATTAATGTCAGCTGAATATGCAACCAGCATTTTGTGATCTAGTGTACTGTCATGATTTTGGCTGGAATAGAGTCAGTTTTCTTCCAAGTAGCTAGTATAGTGCTGTGTTTTGGATTCAGAATGAGAATAATGTCGACAACATGGTAATGGTTAAGCTGTTGCTGAGCAGTACTTGCATAGAGTCAAGGATTTTTCTACTTCTCATGCTGACCTGACAACAAGGGCCTGAGGGGGCACAAGGAGCTGGGAGGGGACATAGCCAGGTCAGCTGTCCTAAACTGGACAAAGATGTATCCCATACTATGTGGCATCATAATGAATGATGGAGAAAATGAGGAGTAAGTGGATGAAATTAAAATTGATGGCATTTATCTTCCCCCAAAATGGTTACTCTTAATGAGTGCTGCTTTTCTGGAACTGTCTGAACATCTGCTCATGGAATATAGTGCACAAATTCCTTGTTTTCTGTGCTTGAATGCAAAGTTTTTGCTTTATCTTGCAAACTGTCTTTATCTCAACTCATGAGTCCTTGCATTTTAACTTTTCAGATTCTCTCCACCATTACACTGTGGGAGAGAAATCAAGCAGATAGGTGATGCTGAGCTGTGTGCCAGAGTTAAATCACAACAGGTGCATATCTGTGATTGAAAGGATCATTTAAAAACCTTGTGTTTTCTTAATGATTTTTTTTTAATATTTTGAAAATATTACTCATAACTGTAGTGGAAGGTAAGACTTTCCTTACTCTATTTCCACTTGGTTATGCTGTCTTCTAAATTAAATAGTTTTCCTGAGAAACTAAATAATATGTCTTTTTATCAGAATCCTCTAGAATATTGGGTAGAAATTGTGTTCAGAAAATCTGACATCCAACTGAGGACTTTTTTCTGTGGTGTAGTTTTCCCTGTAGAGTAATGACTCTTTAGAAAAAAATGTTAGCCAGAGATGGCACACATCACATGACGGAAATTACTGTGAATAACAAACAGGTTGCTGTATTAACAATAGGCATCTGCTTTTCTACAATGAACAAGTATAACCAGCTTGTCACTAATCTTGTCAGCTGATAAGCTGGTTTTTAGGAATCAGAGGAAGTACAAGTTCCCCCATGTAGATCATATTCATATAAATCTGTTATACTTTAATATCCCTAATGCTTTACCAGTATGTCATTTTACTGTTGACAGATATGGCTTTGAATGATTACATCAGCTGTAAACAGCAGAACTACTGCAGATGGCAACAGGCACTTTGATTTCTTTGGTGCTTTGAGACTTTCTAGTTTTAGTGCTACATTATGGGCTTCATTTTTGCACCTCTTCTGTTGTTTCTTACTTATTTGAAAAACAAATTATTAGCAGGAAGAGAAAGGAAGGTCATCAGAAGAGATGAAATAATTAAGGAACATATTTATCCTAAAAGAGTTGTACTTTAAAACAGTTTAAAAAGACTAGTTACTTCTCTCTTTCTTTTCACTTGTGTCTATTATGACATTTTCACAGAGTTAATAGACAGTACATACAAGACAAATATTGTGATTCTGTGATTCTATAATCAAATCCAGTGAGCATAGGTTACTGAAAGGCAGATCCTCCTTGACCAACCTGATCTCTTTCTATAATAAGATGACTTGCTCAGTGGACAAGCAAAAGGTGGACACTACTCACTTGTACTTTAGCAAAACATTTGATGCAGTTTCCCACAGCATTATCCTGGAGAAACTGGCTGCTCATGAATTGGATGGATGTACTGTTAACTGGGTGAAAATTGGCTGAGTGGCCAGGCCCAAAGGGTCATTGTGATCTGAGTTGCATCTGCTTGGCAACTGGTTACAAGTGGTGTTCCCAGGGCTCAGAGTTGGTCGCTACAACACAGGTCAGCAGTGAGTCCAGGCGACCAAGAAGGCCAATGCTATCCTGACTTGTATCAAAAACAGTGTAGCTATGGAAAGAATGGTCTCTGAATAGATGCTGGCAAGACCACATCTTGAGTTCAGATTTTGGTCATTCACTAAAACGATATTATATTGCTGGAACAAGCTCAGAGAAGAGTAATGAAGCTGATGAAGAGAATAGAAAACGAGAATTACAAGGAACTGCTGAGGGAACTGGGGCTGCTTAGGCTGGAGGAGGCTGTGTGGGGAGATCTTGTTGCTCCCTATGATTACCTGAAAGTAGATTGTGGAGCGGTGCGTGCTTTTCTCAAGTGACAAAAGTAAGAACAAGAGGAAAAGGTCTCAACTTGCACTAAGTTTTAAATTGGATATCAGGAAGAACTTCTTCATGGAGAGAATGATGAGGAACAGTAATAGGCTGTCCAGGGAAGTTGTGAATGAGGGATGTGTGAATGTTGCACTGAGGGTTCAGATCTTATCTTCTGAAGTTAAGATCTCCTTGAAATACATGGAATGATTAGCTAAACTGAGTCCCTGAAAAATGGTGTACTGCAAACTAGTGAACTCTTTAGAAGAGAATTTTCCAAATTTGGGTCATTTTTTCTGGCTGATGGAAACAGTAAATTACAAGAAAATTTCAATGTAACAAGCAGAAGCCAAGGTTACGATGTGTTCAGCATAAATGTGGCTGGAAAATAGTCAAAATACAAGAGAGTCTCTTCCCCTGTCCTGAATAAGTGATCAGATGTGTCTGAATCACTGCTGACAAATTTTATTTTACCTGTTCCAAAGAACAAAACGGCTCCAAACTTCCAAAGAAAAAAATCAAGCAATCCATACAATCTCTTCCAGAACTTCATTCCCTTTTAATATTTTCCCAGTACTTAGTCTGATTATAATTTGTTGCAAATTAATTCCAAATTCTTCCCATATCCATTCCCATATCCAGTAAACAGCTGATCTCTGTCCTATTTCTAACAAGACAACTAACCTGAAAAATATTTGGTACATTAGAAGGTGTATTTTATCTATACTTGCTGAAAATATCTCATAATCTTCAGGTAGAAGGAAAACTAACTTAGATATTACTATTACCTGAGTATAGATTTCAGCTCCACAGTCAAGTTGGTTACTTAAAAGAGAAGGAATGCCTACAAGAATACATATGTGTATATTTAGACCTCTATCACAGAGCTCGCAGAAAGAGAGAAAAATAAAAGGAACTTCATAAAGAACGGACATGATCTGTCAGAAAAGAACAATCACCACTGAATACTTCGTGAGATCCAAATACTGAACATATTGGGAAATTCAGACTTAAGCATTAATTTTGTTTTAGAAAAAAGGGCAGCTGGAAAAACTGATATTCATATGTGATTTGAAGATAAGTAGAAAGTGCAGCATAGTCAATAGCATATCATCTACTGCTTTACAATGAGTGCACTAAAAAATTCATGTTGTATGCTCCTGGGCCTGTTCTGGGAATATATTCTTAAGCTTTAGGAACTCACTAGAAAAAGTAATTTCTTGCTGCAAACAAATGATGAAGTCTTCTGAACAGGTTTCCTGACATCAAATTGCAGAGGGGATGCAGTTCAAAGAAAGGTAAGCTATTTGACTTGAATGCAAGTCTACCCAGGGCTTCCCTAGCATTAAAAAATACTTCAGTAATTTGCCAGCCATCCACTTTAAGCATCTGTTTTCACCTCCTTCTTAGTAGGGGAGTTGTTTTAGGTACAATATTATTGGCTTATTATTATTGTATCAGCTGAAATGGTGATTATAGACGGGTACATTTTATGAAGAAGCTGGCCACAACCTAATGAATAATTAAGCTCCTAGCACACAACATTTCCCTGTTGATGTTCCCAGAGGAAAACATTGATAAGAACAGCACATTTCTATGGATGAGAAAGTAAGGTGATTGCTCCCAAGAGAACTAAATTCTCCTAGAGAAGCAAAAAGAGCAGCCCTTATGTGTGCAGAGAGAGCAGGTGTAATGAAAGACACAGGAACTAATCCTGACGTAGACCACAGTCTCTATAAGTAGCAAACCTATCTATCAGAGCACTAAGCAGAAATGAAGAGTTAGACAATCTACTTTGGTATTAAAAATGAACAGAAGTGAAATTTGGGGATGTTCTGGATTGTTTTAATAGGGAGCAGATGGATGACGTCTATTTACTTTTCCATTGTTGTACACCATTAACTTAACTGACACCAAATGAAGAACCATCCCTGTTGCTAATGTCCTAGAAATACAGCAAGGAGAGCTTCCCAGTGCTGTTTTTGAATTTTCAGCAATAGTTACAAAACTACTTTTCAAAAGAAGCTAAGGAGATACTTTTTTAACTTTGAAAGAAATAGTTTTGCTAGCCAAAATAACTTCAAAGCAAATAGTATTTTTCACATAGTAAGCAATAAAATAAATATTTTTCCTGAAAAATTTTGGATTTTTTAAATGAGGAAATACAATATTTAAGACTGTATTTTTTTCTTTCTAAGAAGTATTCTCATTTTGAATTCATCATAATTTTTATATCCATAAAAAGGTTGTGTTTTCTTCAAGGAAAAGGAGGTAATTAATTTTATTTTAAACATCATACTTTTTTGCTTTGTTGTTTAAAAAAAAAAAAAAAGAAGAATTAGTACAGGATTTTCCTTTTGTGATAACTTCAATTCTTTTTATAGATGTTGAGATTTTATTTTTTTTTAGCTAGAGAATTGAAAATTCCATTATTTTTTCCCCATATATATTCAAGTCAGCATGTTGGAAGTCAATTTTCAAGGTCACAGGATAGAAGTCCTCTCTTCCACTTCACTAGTAATTTGATAATATGAGAAACTTCTCCCACTGTTCTGTTGGGAGAAATGATTAAGGAAAGGCTGAAAATTCTGAAGAAAAGAATGAAATTTGATATACCATGTCTTTCTTCTATTCTATAGGAAGGGAAATGAAACTAAACCCTGGCAACAGCGGGAACGTGATGATGTTCCAGAACCTTCTCACCGTATTTTCTCACCACCTCCCAGCTAGCAAGTATCAGCAACTGGCTATATTTGAGTTTATGCAGATATTACTTACGCAACTATAGTGATAATTAATAATAAGTTTACATCATTTGCAGTGATGCATTAATTGTGAGTTTCTCATTTAGATAAGGCTGACCACCCTTGATAAACCAGATAATATTTTTTCATCACAAAATCAGTGATAAATCCACTTGCTTTCTGACTTTGATGGTAACAGTATGGCTCCAGATGTGTTATCTAACAAGTCAAGAATGAAATTTTGCCAGTGATTCATTTTCATGTTCTTTTTCTGCATATATCTTGCAATCCTATTGCCCTCTCTAAGATCACAGGCTGTAACCACCCAGAAACTTAGCCTACGAGGTATAAGCATGCATATTTAGGTCTCAGTTGGGACAACTTTGGTAGGTTCTCCATTTTTTTTCTCATACAAAACATACAGTTGTCATTTATCTGCCAAAATGAGCTGATTTTATTAAACAGCTGTAAAACAAGTCATGCTTTTATCCCATACAACTATGTACACCAGGACTAAACAAATGTGAAGTGGATGAAGGTTCTGGTCTGTTTCTGTCACTTTTATGCCTACTTTACTTTCACTTTGTGAATCATTTGGGTGGCTTTGTGCAAAGCAGCAATAAGACAGGACTTTCTCAATTATGCACAACATTTTCTGCAACAGACTGCAGTGTGATTATCTGAAGTCAAATATATGTCACTGACTGTTAACTTGGTACCTCAGACTGCTAAAGGAAATTCAAATGCTCTAACGTCTACAGTTTTCACAGATGGTAAATGTCCTTATGATGGGGAAAGCATTCTACTACAGCTTGGATTGTTTTAAATAATTTTCAGGAATTTATTTGGTCTTCTTTTTTTTCCTATTGTTCTCACACCCTTCATTGTAAGCACTACTTTTGAGTCTATCTAACAATAAATAGAAGGTGTCTATCTAGGGGTATAGGGACTTAGGGATGGTACTAAATTGAAACTAACTTTATTTTTCCAGAAGATCTTATATTTATTAAGCTAATGCTTTTCAATTTTGCAAAGTTTTTTATGAGTACTGTAGCTCCATTAACAGCCTGGCCAACAGCATTCTCTACAGAATACTAATTTATTTTGCTTACGTGGCTTATAAACACCTGACTCCAGCTTTAGAAACTAATTAGTTAGCTAGAGATCTTACATAAAATGAGCAATTTTTTGATATCCAAAACTGTGCTGGATCTAAATGCCAACATTTTTTTTCTAATTATGAAGAGCACAAAGGAATGTCAGAGGGTTAGAAAGCATACTGTGCCTTAAACTGAGATAAGATGACAGGCAGTGTATCATTCAGCCACATATCTGTTTATTAACATCAGAAAAACTCATTTTTAGCAACTTTCCAGAACTGAAGAATTTTGGGATTAAGAAGGAAACAAAATCTCACTTGGCTTTAATAGAATCGGTTCTGTATAGAAAATCCTGGACCAATACCATTGCTCTGTTTTGAGTTTGGAGTGAGGGACATGAACTGAAGCTAGGGGAATTCTCTTCACCATGCCACAGGTTAGGATCATCTGTGGTGGGGACTGCAGGTACATAATAGGGTAGGATTTACCTGGGGACCCACCATTCTTTCAAACCCAGTCCCAAGTGTGCACATGAACCAATAGCTTCAGTGAGACTCTTGAGGCCACTCCACAAAGGTTCTGCTTGTCCTCCAGACAGATAATATATGTAATAATATGTAAGCAGAACTCTGAAACAGGGTCACTGCTCCAGCTGTACTGTGGTTGGACCTTGTCCATTTGCACCTGGTGGCACATCTTACCTATGTGAGGCTTGATGGAAGCAGTTTTCTGTTCATCCTGTGGTCATTCTTTCAACACACACAGATGTTCAACAAAGGCCCTATATTTACTTTTTATCACTAAAATGAGGGGCTACTTCAAAGTGATTTTCCTATGTTTTAAAGAATTAATTCCTTTCAGGGTTATCTAATGGAATGATTTATGACCGTGTTTGTTAAAACAAACAAATGTGAGGGTAGGAGTCCTGAAGATTTTGTTTTTTCTGTTAGGCTGAAGCTGGCTGAATTAGCTCCAAATAAAACAACCAACCAAATAAATGAACAAAATTAACAAACATTGAAAAAAAGATAAAAACTTTACAATAAAAAAACAATATTTAGAAGATAAACTGGGATGCTAGTCTACAATCCACAGCCTTTGCTCCTTGTCACAATTTCAGATTTCCTGTGCTGAAAATATTTTGATAATTAATCAATACTGATTCACTAGTGATGGAATTTTGATTTATCTATGGTTTCATGGAAATTCAGTTTCACTGATGTTGGTCATCTGACACAGCCACTTCATTTTGTGCTGTATATGAGAAAATATCTTTTAATACAGGAGATAGGTAATTTTTATGTAGTCCTTCAAGCTGTCTTGGGAAAATGTTTAAGAGTCCATTAGCACCTAAGCAAAATTTTTCATTGATTTTGAAAACTAAGGTGTCTCAGAGATGCTAATTCTAACTTTGATAGCATTTGAGATTTCAAAAAGTTTCCTAATGAGGTAAGACCAAACTCAGACAAAATGAAAATAAATCAAAAACTTATTTTCAGATTTTAAAAGTTAGCTTTAAGCTTTCTATTCTTTCTTTCTCTCAACAGAAATGACCAGAGAACCCCAGGCCTAGTCACTGCCCTTCTGAGATTTCATCAGATAAGCCTCCACAAACTGCTTTGATTTTGACAAACAATATAATAGTGTGAAATTGTTAAGATATTCTGACTTTCTCAGCTTGGTGCTTTCAGCAGTGCAGCTCTTCAGAATGCACAACTCACATGCAATTATCATTAGCTAAATGCCCTTTTCAGTCTCCCGAGGTGAAAGACATCATAAAGCCATGAATGAAGATGCAGAAAAGGATATGGAGAAGTAAGATTAAAGTTTGTCTCCTTGCAAAGGCTCTCGTGCTACAAAACTACAAATTTATGGAAAGGATGAAAATTTTGTGACCCTTCCCTCAGCACTTGTTTAATATAAATAAATATAAATAATGCAAATATTCTTGAGAATGCCAACACTCAGTAGCTGAAAGGAAGTTTTTGCTCATCACAGCTTGTGGCTGTTGTCCATTGAGAATTATAAAGCTTAAGAATCAGCTTTCAGAAAGAAGAGAAACTTGAGATTAACCTCTAAAAGAAAGGGAGGATTAATTATTTTGTATGCTTCTTTTCTATCATGGGGTAGATGGGAAAGAAAATTGCATAGACTTTGCAGAATCCAATGTGTAAACTGAAAAGAATCTATCCTGAATTATGACCTGAACTGTAGGAGTCCTGCAAGCCTGACAATGGATCTATTTGGAAAAATAGTTGGAAAAACTGCCTCATTGAAAAATTGAGAAAACAAGCCTTGACTTTGTTTTCAAACACCAAAGCATATTCATGTACAGGGAGAAAAAAAAAATCACATTTTTTTTTTCATATTTTTTTTTAAATATTAACTAAAAATAACAAGAATACCCAACACAGCACCAGACTGTACTAATCTCTGAGACTGACATTCTAATAAGAGGAGGAGATGTCATTGTAGAATCACCAGGAACAAAGTCATCTATATATGTGTACAAAGGGGAATAAAGACAGTTTATTTTCCTTTCTCTCAGCTTTATAGATATGTGTCCCCCCCAAAATAATAATAATAATAAAAATAATAATAGAAGAAGAGAGAAAAGGAGCATTTCATGATAGTAACTTTTGTCAGGGAACTGACAAAGGAGAGCTCTAGAATCCCTTCCATTGTGCTGATAAGGGCATAGCTGTGAAGCAGTTATGGTCAAGCTGGCAGCAACTCAGCATCACACATCTCAAAACCATCCCTTCCAAGGTGGGATGAGAGAACTGGAAGCAAAATAGAATTTATGGGTTGAAATAAAAACTATTTACTAAGTAGGAAAGGAAGAATAAAAAGAAAAATGTAGTGATAACAACATATATAAATATACACAGTGTAATTATTCCCCATTCACCAACTGACACAGAGCAACAACACAACTTCCCACAGACTGATGCCCTGCTACCAGTGCAACACCTCACAACCTTCTGGCTGACACCCAAGAACCAACACAACTGCCCACTGATAATTCCACAAGGATTACATGCTTGTTGCTGAACAACATATACGTTTAATTGTTTCAGAACAAGGTAAGTGGCTGTTAAAACACATAAAAAACAATGATTGCTTATAAGAAATGAAATGAAGAATTATATAATCAGTTGAAACTGTCCCTTTTGTTTCAGAACTTCTCCTTTTAGGTGCACTGTGATTGAGAGTGTCAGTTGCTCTGTGTAGGAGTTTTAAATACGAAAGTGCTACTTGAAGTTTTATTTTGAAGCATTAGTTCTGCTTTTGGTCTCCAAGGGACAAATTTCCATCAAGTACCTAAGCTCATAAATTCTTTGACAGGGAAGCAAATCTGAAAGAAGGTTTATCTGTTTGTTTTTCCTTGTATAATCACTCACAAATCATACTGCAATATAACAGTACAGACTTTACTAAGATCAATTTAACTAAGCATTAACACATTATTCCATTGTTCGTACACAGTAGTCCACCTCATGCCAAGCTATGTGGTAAATGTAACAGTGCCTTCATGCATAAACAAAGTGGGAGACAATTTGTTTTCATGGAATCATGGTATTCCTGACATTAGCAATGCTGGCACAATAGAGATAGGAACTGAAAAAAGTCAGATAATCTGTTTACCAACTCACGTACTCAGTCATGTGTGAAGAAAATTAAATTAGGCCTACAGACACCAGAGTTCTTGCACGTTCGTTACTTTCTTCTGGCAGTGACTGCATTTTTGTAAGGTTCTACCTTAAGAGTGGAGCAAACAAGTACATTTAGTTTTTTCATTACCTTCTCAGTGGAATTTAAAATCTAATTTTCATTTGAGAGCCACTACTGAGTGCACAGCATTGATCTGTGCACAGTTTTGTGCTTGTTCTCTAGAAAAGGTCTGCAAAATAATGCATACGTTCCTCTTGTGAATGGAGGGTGCCTGTGTTCAGCATCACTTCTGCCTCTGCCATCTCAGCTGAAGAATTTCCAAGGGAATGACTTCAGGGAAGCATGTGGTAACCTAACACTGTAGCCAGTTTTAATTCCCTCTCCAGCACAAAATTGAAATATCCATTTCCAAACAATCCTAAGATTATGCCTTTAGGAAAACTGGCTCATATGGGTCAGCACAGAATGGCATGTCTACAAGCCAGACCTTGGTTTATTAATCCTCTTGTAGCCCTTTGATGTTTAAGGACTTTTGACTTTCCCAGACAGTTCTCCATCCCAACAAAGGTCATGCACTACAGAAGGCTTCATTCTGCTTTGCTGATTCACTGTGAGACACTGTTTTGTACTGACAATATTACAGAAAGGAGAAAGCAGATCTTTCTTCAGGAATACTCAAATTCATGAAGTATTTTGCAGGTTAGTAAATAGCTGAACTGCTGCTATTTTCTGCCAAACTACCAAAATAATTACAAGATGTGTAAGGTAGCTGATCCACGGCACCTGGTTTGAACTGTGGGAAATTAAAGGTTTTAAAGTTTACTGCTGTATTATCACCAATGTTTTTGAACATTTAAATCTCAATACCCAAACATCCATTTTTATGTTCACATTTTTCTTAATATGTTGTGTATTTTCTGTCTAATGCATGACTCTTATTTTTTCTGACATATTTTAATACATAACACCTTAAACTTGTGACCCTTTTCAGCTTTTATTCTGTCAAGATTGCGTTTGTTTTTTTGTTTGTTTGTTTGTTTTCCTTTCTATGGCAACAAAATAATTCATGGGTATTTCCTCTGCAGTCAAAATGGGAACAGTATTCTGTGTGAGCTTGTATCTATAGTACTCTTAGTACAAAAAATCTGTCAGTAGGGAGTTTAGACAAGATACAAATATTCTGCATGAGTGTCATGACTTTCTCACACTGATATTTTACAGTTGGCTCTGTAGTGATCACAATAACTAGAGGGAGAAAAGCAAAATAAAGCCAAACACACATTTGATATTTAAACTGTTACAGCATCTCAGCTGCTGTGTGATCTTTATTCCACCCAGAGATAAAAAGTTCAGCTTGTATACAAAAAGCTGCCACCAGTGGCTAAGATGTACAGGCTTTGCAATAATACCCAGAGAGCAGCTCTACTCTCGTAATCAAGTGTTTGGTCTATCAGCTATTAGAAAAACATTTGTTACCTACTGTCTCGTGGCATGTATCTCAAAGATATAACAGACTTCTCATTGTAACCAGTCAGCAATGCACCATTCCTAGGATAGACCCCACTGGCTTTTCTAGATATTAGCACTAAATATATCTTAATAACCTTGCCTGCAGCCAGGATTTTTTCCTAAAGGCAAACAGCCACCACTAGCCTACAACAAAAACAGCTGATCTGCTTGCCCATCACATTCTGAAATTACCAAATGTCTCTTCCAGGAACCCGTCTCAGCTCTGCACAAAAGGTCTCTTTGACTGTACTGGAAGGAATCTTACATAGAACTTAGAAGGAAGACTTCTGGCTTTATCCAGCTATAGAAATGTTTTTCAAAGCTACATGTCTATCCAAGAAACCTCTCTTCACTCTTTCTTACTGAAGATTATGGTTTTCCAAAAACTGGATCTCATTTGTATCCAGACTCTTTCATTCTGTGTTCTCAATGTCTTATCTTCCGGGTACCTCTCAGTCTCTGCAGACACTAAGTCACCTGGTACTCTCTGCCTGAATAATATGAGTTCAGAGTGGACTGGACAGTCCATTTACAAGGCCTCTTCACAGCATATAATTTCTCTGATGCTGTCTGTCATTTTGATGAAACGCAACAGATCAGGAAGAAACAGTAAATATCTTTCAGATGCTCTCTGACAGATTAGGAACACAACTATAAAATGTGTGCATTTTACTGGTCCCATATCTTAGTATTTAGCACAGAATATTGCTCAAAATTCATATGATCTATTATACGGTATTTATATGTAATTTTCACTCAATTGCAACCCAGCTGAGTTGACCAGATTCACAATGACTAATCACAAAGTTTACTGTAGGCTAACATCACAGAAATCCAGATCCTATTTATGTGCAAGGAAAAATAACATCTATTTTAAAAAATTGGGATGAAGATCACCAGCTATTCAGTGCTATTTAAATTTGTAAATTAAACACAAAGATATAAGGAACAAATTATTCAGTAGAAAGCAGCAGTGTTTGCTTTTTCTTGTAAATAGTACTAAATAATGCCATAGGAACTTCCCATTACCTTCAAATTAATATAAATACAAAGAATTGGCAGTGGTCTCAATGAGTGTTTATGGTTTGCCTTGACATTTTCATATGAAGTCAATGTCTGGTATTTAAATACCCTATTTCCATTCACAAGCAGCAGCTGTTTAACCTCATGCAATCAGCAGGAAGTCCCTTTTAACATCAAAGTATTTCATTTATATAAATGAGATACATAAGGTGAAGTCTATCAGGGCTGCATTATTTATGCTAACTGAGGTGCTATGTCTGAGAACTGTGAATATTTTAGTACTTAAAGATTATATTTAAAGAAAAAAATATATCCTTAATTCTTAGAGGGCAGGCCTTGGGCACAAAGAAGGAGGTTGGCTGTCAGTTGTATAGAACTGCTTAGGATCACCCCTACTTAACTCGTAAGTAGTTCACAGCTTTTCACCTTTTTCCTGTGTTTTCACTTAATAGCTATGGGTCTGATTTTCAATTTTTTTCAAATTTCCAGCACCATTTTTCACACTCAAAAAATTTGGCAGTCCATCCATAAGTCTTCTCAATCTTCTGATGTGTCACTTTTGTATCCTTGGAAACAAACAGCAATTTGGAAGTAATAATTGTTCTTGCACAGCTATATCAGCAACTCTCTGTTTCTCAGTAGATATTATAACCTAAGGTGTCACACTTTGTTTCTCAGTGTATAACCAGATTATGTATATGGATTTACCACAGCAACTACAATTCCAGTACAGCTTTTGTCATACTGTATTTGCATGATGTGTTGTGATCTTTCCCTTGTATGTGGTGGGTCGTCTCAATCATAAATATGTGAGCAACCTTTTCACCACTTACTCTACAATTCTTCTTTGAAGAAACAATCCTGATGATATTGTTTTAAGAGGAGACCCCTATGTGATATTAATTCTTTGAAGAAACCTTCATCTGTTTCAAAGCACTGACTGATATTAAATCAGTATGATCTTTTTCCCTGCCTTTGAGATGTCAGAGGTACCTGAAAAGTCAGTAAGGACAAACCATCTTCAGAACTCAGAAAAAGAAAATGAGAAAGTAGTATTCCATCTCTTTCTAAAATGTACGTACATTTTAGGCAATAAAGTGAAAATGACTTCTGGAAGATCTGCAACACATTCCCTGGGGCAGGAAACCTACTGTCAGTGAAAATGACTTCTGGAAGATCTGCAACACATTCCCTGGGGCAGGAAACCTACTGTCATTACAATTAATCTCACAGTGTACAAAACAGGAATAATGGAAAATAAGGAGCTGAATAAGTAGCCTTATATGCAGTCTTCTCAATGAGATACATATCTTGTAAAGGGTGTATTGACTGTTCTTGGCTCTTCTCAGTGGTGCTTAGCAATAGAACTAGGAGTAATGGCCTAAAACTTGAATATAAGAAGTTCCATACAAACATTCAGAAGAACTCCTTCAGAGTATGGGTGACAGAGCACTGGAACAGGTTGCCCAGAGACACTGTGGACTCTCCTTCCATGGAGATATCCAAGATCCATCTGGATCTCTATCTGTGCGACCTATGGTAGGGAACCTGCTTTAGTAGGGGAGTTGGACTCAGGTCTTTTCAGGTCCCTTCCAACCCCTGTGATTCTGTGGCTGCTTAACGGAAGGCCACAGGGGAAAAAAAATAATATAAAATAAAATGAAATGAAACAAAACAGAACAAAACAAAATAAAGCAGGAAAGCAACAGCTGGATCTGGATAAATTGCTTCCAAATAAATACAGTGGGAAGGGGAAGGTGATCCATGGCAACAGCTTCTTTCTCTGCTGCATTACACAGTGATGCAGGAATTGATCAAAAAAAAAAATTACCAGTGCTGCAAACAGGTGAATTAAAATCCAGAGGGAAAATAAAAATAAAAATAAAATAAAAATAAAAATTAAAAATAAAAATAAAAATAAATAAATGATGCCCAGATGTTTGAGAGGATCTGTTGTAAACAAACCTACCGAGATCACCATGTGTAGGCAACCAGCAAGCTAAACATACAGGTAGACAGCTTGTTGCATGAAGATTGATTTTCCCTGAAAACCTTAGGTTTTAAATAAATATTTGTCTTTAAGAAGGCTGTCTGGTCAGTTTATTAACAACATATTACTGTTTCTGAAAAGAAGTGCAAAACAGCACTTAGACCCACTAAGACAAACTATGATAGTGCTGGGCCATTGCAGCCCAAGGCTGTGCATCAGAGACACAGTGTTTCCCTCTGAGGAAAAAAAACAGTTCACACACCAAGATCTTAGAAAGGAAATCAAGAAGTCTCAGAGGTGCAGTTAGCTTATTAATAACAGCAGCTTCTTGTGCCCCAATGTGCTGCCTAAAAGAAAAACTATTGCATTTTTTATCTATCGTAGTATAATAATAATCTGTTAATAGATTCCAAATGAGCTAATATTAACAAAAGGAAGTACAAAGCAACAATATAATGTTTAGCAGGAATGATAAGAACGAAGTCAAGGGAAGGCCTGCTCTTTTATTCTGTCAAATGGAGAAAGAGAAGCTAATGGAGCTTGGAAGGCTGAAGCATTTAGTGTTATTTAATGGAGCCTACACTCAATGAGTTAGAGACCCACCATTAACAAGTAATGTAAAAAATGTTAGATGTAAGTGAAAAAGATCAAGATAAGAAATATTAAGACACCAAACATTTATTCATAAGTAAATGTGATAAAGCTAACTTTAGAGCACAAAGGGAACTAGATGAAGCAAAAACCTTTGAGAGCTTAAAGCAATTTTGAATTTCTAGAAAACTAAGAAAAATGCAATGGTCTTCAAAAGTGGAAGAAAAAATGGCAGAAAACATTTCAGGATATTTCCCCCTACCCAGAAAAAAATTCTTGAAATGAATAACCCAGCTATCTAATTTTAAGCAGTTGGGAGATACGAAGGAAATAAGCAATAGCCAACATACAAGTGCAAGAGAAAAATACACTTTATTCTTATCTTTATGAATAGCAGTGAGAACTACAAATGCTGGATATATTCATATTGGTCTTTTGATGTTGTTTCATACAAGACACTTCATAACCACATTAAAGAAACGTAGTATAGATGAAATTGTTATAAACTTGTGCCCAGCTGGTCTGCAACCTCAGGGACAAGTCATCAGTAGTCAGCAGATCAATTCATGTATCGAACAACATTCATTAGGACTTTTTCCTGCTGATGAAAAGGGAATATCTCTTTTAAAATGTGCAAGCAGGACAAATTGGAGAGATGAAGTCAATATCCAGTTTCATAAGAGACAGTTAAAATGAAAATACATCTGAAAACAATTAGAAAAAAACATGATGTTTTTAGTAGGGACAAGGGCAAAGTGCTGGACTGTGGCGTAGCTGCCTGAAATGAGGACTGGAAAGCACTGGCTGGCAGAGAGGTTTATTGCCTTTGGTGATCAGAAATTGAGCATAAATCTCTTTAGCTGCTGAGAAACAATGGAAAACTATATGGAGAAAAGGAAATATGAGTTCAGGCACAGAAAAGCAATCATACAGTTCTACTCATGCTTGCTAGAAAAACATCCAGTCTGGGGCACTGTACTTCTGAGGAGATGTTGACTGAGCTAATCAGAAACAGTCCAGAGAAGAGCAAAAGTGAGAATCGAGATCAATCTGAGAACTTCTGAAGAATGTTTTATTCTTTACTTTAAATATAAGAAAGTTTTGGGAGATGTGCTAAGAGATAACAGAATGATGAGGGTACTGGATGGTAGTACTCTTAGTGAAAGACAAGTAGAGAAAAGTCAGCAAGATCAGGATATGTATTAAAGAACATCTTCTAACAATGAATCATAGAATCATAGAATGGCCTGGGTTGAAAAGGACCACAATGATCATCTAGTTTCAACTGCCCTGCTATGTGCAGGATCGCCAACCACCAGACCAGGCTGCCCAGAGCCACATCCAGCCTGGCCTT
>PPHD01012326.1:0-13033 GCA_002909625.1 Bambusicola thoracicus | reverse complement strand
AAGGGAGAACAAAAACCACAAGAAAAGTCAGAACCTTTAGTCATAGTGCTTGCTGAAATGAGTTTGTTTGTGTTGTGAGCGGACACTGAGGAATCTGCAGCGGGGGCTGCGGGCTGAGCGCTTCCTGGCCCCCAGCACAGCCCCCAGCCCTGCCCTGTGCTGGTCTGCACTGTGAGCCCCTTCATGGAGCACCCCTCTCTCCCTGCATTTGCTTATTAGTGCTGTCCCCACTCGTGGTTTATCTCCAGGGGCAGCGCTAACAGCTGCCAGCAGCGATCATAGCCTCTTTGCTCAGATCACCGCCTCATCTAAATGTTCCCATAATCGGAACCGGCGCTTCTACCCCCTCCTCCATGCACAGAGCCGATGCTCTGTGAGCTCTGTGTGGACCTGAGGATGTCGGCTCGGTGCCGTGCGGTGCTGCTCAGCTGCCGCTTGCAGGAGGAAGTGCTGGCAGGGACTGAAGGGCAGCAGAAGGACGGCTCAATTATTCTGTGTCATCTGCGAGGAGCTCAGCTCCTGTCGGAGTCCCAGCGGAGAGCAATGGAACAGTAACTCAGCTGCAGGAAAAAAGGGAGGTGGGGGGGAAAAGAAGGAAAGAGAGAGGAGGGGAAAAATGGCCCGCCAAGTCTGCACAGAAGCTGAGGTGGCGGGGATTGACAGCTGCTAGGAGATATCTCAATTCGGTGCTGAAAATAACACCTCTCTGGACCACAGATCTGCGTTTTCAATTAAATATTGGGCAGTGAAGAGGGGAAAAAGAGCTCAGAGATAATTTCAGAGGAGGGAGAGGAAATGGGAAACAGGCTTATAAAGGAAGTCTCTCTTGCTGGTCCCAGTAACCTTATTTCCTCATGTTTGTCCTATGTGTTTCTTTGTCTCATCTCTTATCTCCAGCACTGCTTTTGAAGCCCTGGGAATAAGGAGGTGTGGCCCTGAGCAGAGGAGCTGGACAGGAACACTTCTCTCACATTGTCCTCAGTGAGGAAATGACATCTAATTGCTGCTGTTCCCAGGCATGAGCCTGCACCGGCATCACCATTATTAGTAGGTAATGTGGAACACTGTTGCATGAAGTGCTGCTGTTGCTGATGTAATAGTGATCAATAAATGGCTGTGACCTGCTTGCTGTGCTCAGCCAGGGATGGGTAGGGATGCTGAGGGTGTTGTGGGGCTGTGTTGGGATTGTGCAGTCTCTCTGCCCCCTGTTCCCTTCCTTCCTTCTGCATCCCACACCCAGCAGTGTCTGCGATTCCTGTGCTGGAGCCTTCGGCTGCTTCTGCCCATGTGCCCATGAAGATGTGCACTCTTGAGGCAAGGCACAGCCCCAATGTGCCCATGTATTTTTGAGGGCTGGGAGGTGCCACCCCATGTCTGGGCAGCCAACTGCATCTCCTGTGCCAGAGCCACTCCCCAGACATGTGCCTGCCAGGAGCCCAGGACAGAGATGTGACTGTCCGCTCCTTTGCCCCACATCTCTCTGCAGGTGGAGAATGAAGCAGGAGCGGAGTTGTCTGCTTTGTAAGGAGACTCTGCTCCCTTTCCCCCAGTCCTGGACCTGTGCATTGGGAGTCATGCTCACACGCCATAAATTGTATCTGCTGTTGCACTGACAGGTTTCCCTGGAACACGGGCCTGTTTATTTTATATGCCGAGAAACATAAATGTTTGCACTAAGCAGCAGACACGATGGGAGCAGATGCAGGTATTTCACCTTTGAATCCCGGCCTTGCCGGCTTGCTAGGAGCTGAGCAGGAGGCTGATGAATTGCAAACACATTAAGACCCCAACTTGCTGGCAGACCTCTTGCCTGGCTTTCTCAGCTGTTTAGCTGATGAGTTGTTTAAGTGGTCTTTTTATTGTGCTTCCTTTCCAACTGCTCAGACATGCTGATGGTAGGAGGCTCTGCTGAGCTGCAGGCAGCTCTCCCTAGCACCGTCCTTCGCACCAGGGGGTGTTCCTGAGCCCTTCTGGGCTGATGGAACGGGGTCTGTGTGTCACCCACCTATGGACTGATCTTGCTGTGTCTGTGGGTTTCATAATGTGGACCACCTCTTGTGATTTGACCTGGGTTTGTTTTTATTAGAGTCATGTGAACTCATTTGTGAGTGTCCTGAACTGCTGCCCACAGCCTGAGAGATCGTTCTTCCCCTTCTAAAACTTTCACTGAGATGCCAAAGCGTTTCACCAAGCTGCATGTTATTTCCTGGCCTGATGTTGATTCTCTGCTTCTTCCGAGCTTTGTCCAGACCCAGAAGGGCCCCCATGAGAACGTGTTCTCTCAGAGCAGGGAGCTGATAGCTGAGCTCCTGGGGTCAGCCAGCTCTGATGCAGCAATTTAGTTGCTGGATGTGGCCCTCAGAACCTCGCTGTGATCTGCCCAGCTCCTGGAGCCCGGTGTCCTGTGGCTGTGGGTGGGGGGAGTGCTCCCGTTGCACCCAAACCTTCACTGAAGGCCAGGAGGCCACTGCCAGGCTCTGGGTGCTGCCTGGGTTGGGGGAGCAGGGCTGAGCCCCCCTGGGGCAGGGCTGGGAGCTGTAGGGGGAGCGGCAGGATGTCGGGACACAGCACCTGGAAGGAATTAGCGCTTACCCTCAGCCATGGCTTGTAAGGAGAAAGAACAAAGCAGGCGAGGAAAAACCAGAGAAAGAACAAAATGGTGCTAGTGGGAAAAGGCATTCCTGCTGCTCTGCAAGGGGGAAGGGGAGGCCTGAGCAGCACGGCGGGGCTGTGGGGGCAAGGCTGCTCCCTGCGAGGGGCTCAGCCTCTCTCACGTTTTCTTTTCTGTTGGCTTCTGCCTCTGATTTTTACCTTCTCTTTCTTTCCCTCTCTTTCCAGCTTTCTCCCATCCCTCTTTCCTTCTCCTGTCCCTGCTTTTTGTATGCATGCCTCTCACACACCCCCTTTGCTCTGTGCCGTTGCAGACGGTAGGCAGGCATTGCTCCTTCTGGGGCACAGCGACCATCCCCTCCTCTCAGCCTGGGGTCGTGTGGGATGGTGCCTGTGTGCCAACCCTCACCTGCAGCCCTCCTGATTATTGCCCTTTGGGTAAATTAACAGGCATTCTAGAGTCTGCCACTGTTTTACAATGACCCGTTCTTATAAGGGATGCTCTGCACGTGGTTCTGGGGAGGGCAGAGAGGTCTCATCCCCTGTAGGTTATGCGGTACCCGCCCCCCCAAAGGTCTTTGGTTAAGGCAATGATGGCTATTGGCCTCCTGACTGACTCCTGCTTGCAGCCTGCTCAGGCCTGAGCGCAACAATTATCCAAACAAAAGACAACGATTACTGCTTTTCACGAGGGACTTTTCTTCCTTCCCCTCTTCCTGGAGCACTCTGTCCGAGGTGAGGCTTCATCGCCCCACCGAGGTCCTCGAGCTGGGAGCAGAACTCCAGCCGGTCTGCTCCAGCTGACAGCCCTGGATGCACTCTGCAGAGGAATTTGTTCCTAAGCCCAGTGTGCACAGCATTAATAACGTTTGCAACCCTCCTCGCTCTTCAAATGTGCCAGAGGTTTGGCTGAACACAAACCTGGCTCTGTTATTGTGCAGAATTCCTGGAGCAGAAGAGCAGAGGTTGTAAACCAGAGCTCTTGGACCCAGGGAACTGCTGGACTTAGCGAGGTAGCAAATAAACGAACCCTCCGTGAGCCCTGGTTCTTCTCTCTCAAGCACTGCAAGGATGGGCCTCGGGGCAGCTGGGAAGGCTCTTTCTGCCCTTTTTGCCCTCTTCTCACCACTGGCCAGGCTGGCTCATCCCCTGGTGCTTCTGGCCAGCTGCAAGCAGGAGTCACGTGCACTTCTCAGCCAGGTTTCCAGCCAGCAGTGTTGGCTTGGGGCACCGGGTGAGTTTGGAGAAGTATTCAGACCTCTGAGCGCTTTACCCACGGCTGAACTCTAGCAGAGCTGGTGACAGGAGGGGCCTCCATAACTCATCCACTCTGTCTCCCTCGAATTCCCAACTTCCTGAGTTTCTCCCACCACCATCTTCTGTCCCTATAGGGCCTGATGTAATAGGGTAGCAGTAAAAAGTTACTAGGTATAAATGAACTGATGGGGATTAAAGAACCAGCACATGCCTCCTGGAAGGCTTTAAAAGCATCCTGTTTAGAAACAGCTCTGTTTCTGCGTCCCACATTCTTTGTAATTTTCTTTCCCCTGTTTTTTCACTCATACGGAGGAGCTGCAGATGGAACAGGCTCATTGGGTCCCAGCTTACGCGTCCTTGCGGGGCAGTGTCCCACACAGAGCCTTCCCCAGGCATTTCCTTGCCTTTTCATTTGGTTTCAGAGAGCTCATGCCTTGCCCTGGGCACCTTGTTACAGCCAGGAGTGCAGGGGCAGGGTGCCGGCACTGCTCACGGGGTGATGTGAGGGGTGGAGCAGGGATGCAGCGGGCGTTGGGGATCAGCTCCAGCCACGGCTCTTCTGTGCCACACAGCTTTGCACAGAGCTGCTCCTCACAGAGCCCCGCTGACTGTCAGAGCCGTGTGCCACCACTGGGCTGCTCGGGGAGGAGGTGGGCGCCTCTGTGTGTGGCTCTTCTAATTTATTCCTGGGGAATTTTGGTCTTGCCCCCCTGCTGTGTCAATGCGTTCCACCCCACGGATAAATACCACATGTGCTCTGTGGCAAACTTGGTGGCTGGTTTTTCCTTTTTAACCTCATCTATCCGTTGGGTTGTGGCAAGGGTCCCTGGCGGTGCTCTGGGAGCGGTGGGCAGCTGTCCTGTGGCCACAGCCAGCCCTTGGAAATGCAGCGCTGGGAGCTCCCAGTGAGCAGAGTGGTGCACAACAGGCTGTGCTGGGCTTGGCCGGCGCTGATTAATTTGTGGCCTTTGGATGCATGTTCTGGCATTTCTGTGGTATTTAGAAAGTCTTAATGGCTCCAAAGAGCAGCCTGGCGTGGCTTAAAGGAGCCCATAGAGTTGGGCCGTGTTCCTCAGTGGGAGCTGCCCCAGTGTTGCTGCTCGTAGGTGCAGGTGGGGCTCCTGTGCTGAGTCCCAGGGGTTGGCAGGTTGGAGCCGCTCACCCGGAGGGCTGCGAAGATCTTTGCTTCAAGGATTGTGCTGGAAAACATTAAGAGATCTCTGCTCCCCTGGGGTTCTGTGTGCTTCCCAGCTCCGCCTGAACCGCACCCGCAGTGCCAGAACGAAGGGTTTTCTCATCACACCTTGCTGTTGGAAATGGATGCAGAGCCAAGGCAGGAGAGGGGCCACGGATGTGCCTTTCTAAATGAGAGCGCACCAAACATTTTGCACAGTATCAGCTGAGGTTTGATGTGAGATGCAGAGCGGAGTCCTGGGCCAAAGCGTGTTAGTTTTTTTTTCTGAGCAGTTTGGAAAAAGCAGAAGCTTGGTCCATGTCTACCTGCAGAAAGCCCTCCGGCTGGGAGGCGATCCCTCTCGCTGCCCTTCTGTGCTGCGTTTGCATGCTGGGTGGCCTGGAGCTTTTTCCCATGGTGACCGAGAGAAACCAGAACCGGGCTGGGCAGAGTCCCAGTGACAGTGCAGTATTACTGAGGCGATGGCTGAGCGTTCACACGCCCACATGCAGCCAAGCACAGCTCCCTCCTCCCTCAGGCTGAGCACAGTGCCCTATCTGAGCGCTGCCATCTCCCTCCACCTGTTCAGTGCACGTGTAGGTAATGCTGGCAGCTTTTCTCTGGAACCAAGTGTGGGAAGATGGTTTGTTCTTTCCCTGGCAATCTGCAGCTGACAAGGCGCATGTGTTTCTGCAGCGACAATGGTGGTAAGGGAGTGTTGGTATCATCACGCATCCCTCATTTTGAGGAAAATGTGGCTTTTTGTTCAGAGAAGTTACAGCATTTTGGAAAGCTCTTCACAACCACAGGGCAGGAGCGGTGCCTGTTTCCAGCTGCTTTACACGAACACTGCTGAACAAACCTGCTGTCAGAGCCCAGTGCCCACCCAGAGCCATGAGATAGATGTGTGTGAGGGGAAGATTCCACATTAGAGCTGACGTTGATCCAATTGGAGGTGTCTCTTCTGCTACAGCGGGTCTCAGTCTTAATTTCTCTCTGTCATGCCTCCTGCATCTGCCCGCATGCTCCCCCCTGTGCGTGCAGTTTCAGTCTCAGCAGAGCTGGCTGGTTGGGGCCTTGCATTACCTTGCGATGCCTTTTGCAGACAAGGTTCACAAACAAGAGCTATGTGCGACATTGTTCTGGGCTCCAAGGATGCTGTGCATCTCTTCTCTTCATTTCATAGAGGATGAGCGTTCAGCCATTGCTGCTGCTGAGGTGCAGAGTGGCACTGGATGAGGTGAGGGTATCCAAAGCTGCTCTTGAAGGAAGAGGCACTGGGAAACGTGTGTGAGACTGTGATGATGCTCTGCAGGGTGCTGGGGACATTCCTCTGCTGCACTGATAAAACTACCTGGGGGCACAAAGGACTCCTTGGGACAAAGCCCTGCTGCAGCCTGCACTCCCTCACAGGACACAGCTGCACGGCTTCTCACCACAAGCAGCAGGATCCATTCCAGCCATGACATAGCTTTGGTTTCCCTGGCCTCTGTGGCTTCCATCTGATGCGGACCACCGCTCTCCCAGTCAGCTGCTCGCCTGCTGCCATTGCCCTGCCCACACGTGCTGCGAGCAGAGCAGGACCCTGCTGCCTACCGCTCTGCACACTCTGCCCAGCCCCACAGCGATGCCCAGAGCAGGTTTCCTACAGCTCAGCATAATCATGGGTATGTGCAGGGAGCGCTCCCATCCATCTGCTTAACTCTTTGGGAAAAATATAAAGAAGCCAAACAATGAGTGAGTACAAAAGCATATGTGAAGAATTGGCAAGGAACGTTCCCTGACTCACAGCATCCATGCTTCTGCATGTCTGCTCCACGCACAGATCGTTGCCTCTCCTTGCCTTTGCTTTAATTAGTAAGGGCTGAGCACACTCTGGGAACATGCTGGAAGAGGAGTGATGAACAAAACAGCAGCTCCAGAGGAATGCATGCACCGAGGAGTTTCAGACGGAAAAAGGGGCCGGTCTGCATTCTGCGGCCGTGCACGCATTGCGGATGGACAAGGGCAGTGTTGGGGGCAGGCAGCTTCCACCCATGGGTGCCTGTAGACACCGTGGGAAACAATTCCTGGCCATGGAGCTGCAGGGCTGGGCCTGCTGCATGGTGGCTGCTACAGCCTGCAAGCACTGGTGCTCCTGGAGCAGGCAGAGGTACAGCCAGGCAGGGCTGCCCGCACCAATTACCTGTGCCAAGGTGCATTCCTGAAAGCATTATTTCTCCAAGTGGTATTTAGCTCATGCTCTTCTGAGTCTGGATTAGGGGTCTGGAAAGTCTCCCCTAGAGCCTTGGCCAAGGCTGTGCTCAGATACCTCCAGCAATGTGCTGCTGCTCCCTTCTGCGGCAACTGAGAAGTGACCTGCTCCCATCAGCTCTGCTCTGTGCAGCACCACCCAGGTGCCCCGACCAGGTCATTACCTTCCCTGGAGATGCACAGTTCCTCCCCTTCATCCCACCATAGATCCACACAGACATCTGTCTGTGGTCTCTTTGGCCGTAGCTACAGCTTGGCTCTGTTAGACTATCTCTTTTCCTTGCAGCCTCCCTGAAGAAGCCACAGACTTTCTCAGCAGCGCTCCAAGAATGCAGCCTAGTGGCCTCGCCGTGCACCCCAGTACAGGCCGTGCTGTCACCGCTCCCAGGTGACAAACGAGCGTGCTGGGAAGGGGAAGGCTTCCATGGGCAGCATGAGCCCCTCCTCATCCCTCTTCAGGAGCAAGATCAGGGCAATGATAACGGCTTTGTTTTAAAGGAAGAAGAGGAAGGAAAATGGAAGTGATGTCTACAACAACAGGAGTGGCCTCACCCAATATCCCAAGGACCTTGGCTGCCAAACCTGCATGGATATAAATGGCTCAAACAATGCACGGCCCTATCTGGGGGCTGCAGGAACCCCTCTTTCCTCACAGGATCAGATACGGTGTTGGCACGGATGGGCACTCCGGCCATTGTCCCACAGCCGCCAGCCGGCAGTGCGCCCCAACTCAGTGCTGGTGGCCTGGAGTGGCAGAATCACAGGAAATCAGACCAGGTCATATCCCACATTAGCTGCATCACACCTCGAGGCATTATTTTTTCCCCACTGCTCTTGGTGGCTCTTTCAGGACACGAGAAGCAGTGTGACACACAAAGAGCTGGCTTCCCAAAATAACTCTGCGTGCAGTCGCTGCTGGGCTGATTCATGGGTTACCCACGGCTGCATCCTCCCTCTGACCAAGGCCAAAAGCAGCTGGCTGAAAAGCATCCGGCGGGGCTGGAACTGCTCCTGGGGCTTGGAGGGCGGCATCCCACAGTACTGGCTCCCGGGGTCAGCACCTGCTGCGCTCTCCTTGCCCTGTGGTGAGCAGAGCAGGGAAAGCCCCTCTATTGCATCCCTCCTAACGCACCTGCACTATTCAGTGCAGCTGCTGCTCCCTGCACGCGCTGCCCTCACCTCGCGGGGCCGTTCCTCCCCATCTCCCAGCCAGCAGCGTGACCCAGCAGCCTTCTGCCTTTAAGATATTACCCTTAATTAATTTGTCTGCGCAGATACTCCTGCTAATACTATTATTTGTAATACCTCAGTGCATCCCCGGGGAAGGGCACAAGTCTTAATTAACATCTGTAAAGCTGCCTGAGCACCATCCCTGGAAAACGTGAGGCAGGGAAGTCGTACCAAGATGGTTTTGAATTCTTTCTTCTTCCCCTTTTTTCAGACCCCTACAGCAGACGCTCAGAACTCTGTCTGCCCAGGCTCGTTTACCAGCGTTACCTGAGACAGCAGAGCCCACTGCCCCGTGCCCCTCCCCACAGCACAGCCCCACTGCCCTACGCAGCAGGTAGGAACCAGCAGCGCTCATGGATTTTCTCAGCATGTATCTACACAGCTCTCACCCCTGTCCGCGTGCACACACGCACAAGCACACTCCCTCACTGGATACACAGAAGTTTTCCTGCAATGCTTTGCAGCCCCCAGCAACGTGCAGGACCACATTCCTGCCCACTTAGCGGCAGCCCAGGGGCTGCCCAGTGCTCTCACCATGCCGTGCAGTGCCTGAGGCCCCGCTGCTGCCGTGCTGAGCTGCTCCGCCAAATCTCCCTCATCTTGGCTGAGCTGAGCTCCCAGGCCGGCCAGATTTCTTATGCTTAACAAAAATATTCATTAACGACTTAATCTGCACACACACAGGGGAAGCTTTTAGTGTATTTGTTCGAGGTCCGTGAAACAGTGATCTGGCCACCGCTTTAAACTCTGCCTTGATCTGTGATCTCAGAGATGAAGAATTCAGCAAAATGCTGTTGGGGGAGATGTCCCAAAGCATCCCGTGCTCACACTGCGGCGTAACCGTGGACACGCACCGCTCGACCCAGAACGCGCGTGTTGCAAGAATGTGCTTTGAGCCACAGCTCACGGCCAAGGCCATGGGACCAGCTGTGCTCCTGGTGTTTGTTTGCCAGCTCTGGGATTTGTGTCACAAACTCCATGTCATTTGTGTCCCAGCTGCTGAAAGCACGGAGGAAGCAGATGAAAGCCTTTCACATCTGCTCCCTGGGAGTGTCGAAGTTCCCCACATGCCACCCTTAACCGCTCCTCTGATGGCTTTGGGTCTGAGGGCTCTGGGGTCTTCAGCGCTGAGGGGTCCTACACTGGGGAAGGATTTGGTAGAGTGGAGAGAGCGAGACTCTTGGCCCTGGCTTACATGGGGGGGAGAGTGGGATGGGAGCACATGAGCCCATGCTGGGGCACCGTGCTGATGCCAGCTCCACATGGGAAGACAGCTCTGACTCCAGCATCCAGTCACGTGGGTGCTTTGGGGACACTGTGTGAGCACAGCCAGGGCTCAGGAATGTCCTGCTGTGTTCTCAAGGGATGTGCTGGGAGAGCCGAGACGTTCCTATGGAACAGCATGGAACCCATGGACTGAGATAAGGCAGTGACAATTGATGTCTCCCTTCCCGCTCCCCCCACAGACTGTTATGTCTGACGCTAACCTGTTACAGCTGATAACAGCCACAAACGCTGCCGCTGCTTTCATAAAAATTCGTGGGATGCCTGATTATTTCCACGCGCAATGGGAGCCCTGGGGCCGCGTCTGCACGGGCTCCTTCCCAAACATCTCCCACCACAGCCACTGTGGGAATGGGGCTGGGAATGCCCTGGGGCTGGGGCTGCCCAAAATACCGACCGCTGGCTGGGGATGGATGGACAGATGGACACACGACTCCTGCAGGAGATTCTAAGCGCCAAACGTACTCCATGAACACGTCCCGATGGAAGCTGAGTTCCTCAGTCCCATGGGAACATCAGGAGCGTGTTCCAGCCAACAGCCCCGTGCGTGTGCCCCGAGCAGGATGTGCTCCCATGGAGCAGCACAGGGAGGGCGCGGAGAGAGCAGTTGGCAGGAGCGCAGCTGCGGCTCGGTGTGAGTTTCTGGGGGGATTTTTATAGGGGGAAGGCTGATGAGTAATAAACAAGGTGCTGCCTGATTCTTGTTTGGAGGAAAAAGGGGGAGGGAGAGAGGGGCTGAGGGAAAGGGAGAAGCACAGGGAAGAGGAGAAGGAGAAAGAAATGACCTTGGTGAGCTTTTCTGGCTGCTCTCCAGGTCGCAGGCTGATGCCAAAAAAATCTCTGAGTCCCTTTTGGCTGGAAGTACGCTCCCTGTGTTAGGTGAATCACACACACATTTCTGGAACATTACATGTTCACAGTTGCAAAGCTCGCAGTAATTAGAAAAACTACAAGACCAAGGCAGGGGGAAAACTGTGAGTCACACATAGGAGTGATTGTGCTGCAGGAGGATCAGCTTTGCAGACTGCCGAAGGTAAATGTGCAACGGCTGCACCCTGCCCTGCCTGGGGTGTGCGGGGCTGTGTGTGCACGGGGGGGCTGAGCTGCACCCAGGTGGGGTGCGAGGCTCACGTGGAATGGCTCCATACAATGGATCACTGCTGAGGCTCTGAACTCTGTGGGGATGTTCTCACCCGCAGTCGGAGCGCTGCCCACATTAAGCATCGTCCACATCCAACCATGAGTTTCACCATTACAAAATAAGCTCTTCTTACTGCAGATTGAGAGCTGTCATGCCAGGAGCTGCTCACAGGGAGTTATTTCAGTGCAGTACCCTGCGCTG
Source organism: Bambusicola thoracicus (assembly GCA_002909625.1). NCBI lineage: Eukaryota > Metazoa > Chordata > Aves > Galliformes > Phasianidae > Bambusicola > Bambusicola thoracicus. Next base: position 1,883 of record PPHD01012326.1, on the reverse strand, counting down.
TTGGGTCCACAGCTGCCACCAGGCTACATGTGAGCAGGAGCCCACTCTATGGCATGTACCTGCAGCAGGGGGTGACCGACCAACCGCCCACTGCCGCCCTGCATTGAGTCGGTGGGAGAGCCCCCAGCAGCCCCCTGCATTCAAGGGGGTTTCATAAATCACGCAGACAGTCTTCTTTCAAATGAACTGATGGATAGAGCTTTCATCCCTTTCTTTGCATGACCCTTCTGCTGCTATTCATTAACAGCACAAAGGGTGCTTTAACCTGGGTGCTTTAGCTCCTTTAACCGGGCTCTTCTCTGTTTAGTTAACTCTCCTCCTGAGTCCTCCCATTTGGCACAGGCAGAGCCATGCTCCCTGTGTGTGCACTGCATTGTGTTGAATTACCCTGCATCATGTTGCATTGTGTCATACTGTATCGCATTGCCTTGCATCGTGTCGCATCGAGCCACGTTGCATCAGATCATACTGCATCACATCCTATTGCACTGCATTGCATGGCATTACGCTGCATTACATCGCAATGTGCCACATGCCATTGCACCTTTGGGTGAGCTCTCAGCTGTGTCGCTGCCTGGTTCCTGAGCTGGAAGCACTGGAAGCTCACTGGAGCTCCTGCCAGCCCAGGCACAGTGCTCCCAGATTAGCCCTGTCCAGCAGCTCTGGGCAGCGAGGGCTGCCAGCGGTCAGCGGAGCCTCCATTCAGGGAAGGCCAAGGAGTGGATTACGCAGCAGACAACGAAGTGATGCTATGGACAAACCGCCCAAACACGAAATCTTCCTGCGATACTCCAAGACAGATTGTTACACATCTCTGCCAAGAAATCAAACATTCCTGCTAGAGTCAGGGCTTTCACAGAAGCCCCCTCCGAGACATCAAGTGAGGCTAAGACAACAGTCCAGAGCTTTGCTAGCAAATCATGAGTCCCAAGTGTCTCTCCAGCTGGCAGGACCATCATTGACCTGAATGGCCTTGTCCTCCCCGAAGCAGCTCTGTCAATTTGGCCACAATCCACTTAATAATGTAGCTAGAGTATAAAGATGTATCCAGGCCCAACCACAAAACAGCTGGAGTCTGTAGGGTTGACTTAATCCTGGTAGAATAAAACAGGGAAACTAGTGGGAGTCAGCGAGGATGTTGCTGGCTGGGTTTGGAGCAGTGCTGAGTAATAAAAGGGATCAAATGTGTTAGGCGCAAGCTGTCTGGAGCCACAGTTGTTGTTGTTGTTTTAACTAATTGAATTTTAGTGCTGGTGAAAGGTACCAGATTGACAGCTCTGGGGAGCGGTGTCTGCTTCTCACACCAGGTACAGCACAGCCAGCCCCCTCTTAATTCCCATCTTGGCCCAGACCCTGTGCTTTCCTCTCATGGGGAAGGCCTCTGACATCTTTCCCTGCGCAGCTGGGACCTGCACCAGAGGCTCTCTGCTTTCCCCATTGACCCGTTTGGCAGTGTGGAGGTGCTTCAGGTCTGGGAGGACTGAACAAGCAATGGTCACAGGGATGGTGCTCATGCCTGGAGAGGGCTGGGCAGCTGCAGGGGCTGCCTTGGGGTGGAATCATGTTGAAGGGAGGTGCAGCTCAGGGTGAGAAATCCACTTTGGCCAGTACCCACGAAGGGCCATGCAGGGGAGAGCAGGGCTGTGGCTGGGTGGAAAGCTGGAGCTGGGGCTGGAGGGTGCGGGCAGGAGCAGCATTTCCAGAGGGGAGCAGCAGCTGCATCCCTAGGGGTGTTGGGCAGGGATGCAGCTGCATGCAGGTGCTGGGTGGCACAGGCAGGAGAACTGTAGGGCTTTGCTCCCCTGCTGTAAGTCAGGAACAGTCCTTGCCTGGGTCAAGTGCTGCAGGATCAGTCACTCTGTGCTCTTACCCGGTGGGTGTCT
>PPHD01012324.1:0-18121 GCA_002909625.1 Bambusicola thoracicus | reverse complement strand
AATATAAGGACATCACAGGAATTGTAGATAGACATCTGAGGAGTTTCTCAGGACCTATCCACGACAGACCAGTGATGACTTGTTCTCTCTAATAATATTCAGTGAAAAGTTTCTCCATGATAAAAAATAGAGCCCAAAGATATTTGAGAAGATGCATACTTCCATGTGTAAGGTTGTGACAATGCCACCTAGAAGCTGAGCGATGCATGCAAGGGTCATATCCAGCCTCAGAAAGACTCATTCACCAGCTGCCATTCAGTTGTCCACACGTGCATTTTTGAAGTGATTACATTTTGAGGCACTGCTACAACTTTGCTCTGATAAATCCTTTACCATTGGGCTTATATTTGGACAAGTTTTCCTTGATTTTTTTATGTAACTCACACATTTAAAACTGGAACTTTGTGTTAGATTTTCCTTCAGCAGTGTTTTATAACAAGACTGTAAGTTAGAATGTCACTGATATCCAGACTTCAATAAAGAGTTGAAACTACTTGACTGGAGAAAGAGACAGAAATATTTCATGGACTGTTTTGTCCTGTTCACATTTCTCAGTGAGTGGGAAACATACATCTCTTTGATCAAATGACAGCCCCTTCTTTTTAAGGAGGTAAGATTGTCCGCCTTTTTCAAGAGAGATGTTATTACTGAAACTCAGTGAGAAGATGCGCGCTGGTTAGCAGGTTGGAAAACTGGACTCAGGGAGAGACACAGCAAAGGACAGATTCATAAATATTTCCTCTGAGCAAGGTTAAACTGGTTTGGTCCCTGAGAAGAGAGAGGTAATTCCACAGTCCATAATAAAAATGTTACCTAGAGACATACTACTGCACACTGCAAACCTGCGAAACTCCATCCCACAGTCACATCTTTTCCAGTTCATGTTCCTGATGCAGCAGTTAAGCTACCATTAAAATGCAATTTCTGTTTTCGTTTTCTCCAGATGTTCCTAAGTACATGTTTGTTATCCAGTGGCACAAAAGCAGTGCGACAGTTCTCTTATTTGTTTCACTTCCCCTACATAACTGTTTTCTTCTGATTTTGTGCCTACCTCCCTCTTGGAATGAAACCAACCCTGATCCCAATCCACAGACTTTGCTTTTGTCAATATTAAACTATCACGGGAACAGGTGCATCCTGCAATGAATTCCTGTTGTCCTGCATTTAACCTGGCCATTTTCCAGGAAGCTGTATGTCACCAGCAGACACACACACATCTGGTGTTGTTTTATGTGTCACAACAGTCTTTTCTCTCATCAGCAAGGACATAAAAAATCACTTTCAATTACATCAATCAAACACGAGTCACCGTTGCATGCCTAGAGCCTTCAGCTACGAATGCCTAGAGTCTTCAGCTATGAAATGTAAGAGGGGATACAACTGTTTGTTTGCTAAAAAGAATGCAACAATCTCTGCCACAACCAACGTATTAATCTATTTCTTCCTAATAACATTCATACGTGGTTATTTTCTCTCTACCCACTTCATCTTCCTATTTTAAATGTTCTTTATTGTTTGTTTTGTGAAGGGTTGTTGCTGCTTCAGGACAGGTGTCTTTTTTATGTCTGGTAGCAGCTGCATTTCATTTGGCTAGAAATAATGTAACGTACAGTTTGTTTTACATAAGAAGTATTTAAAAAGCACACTGGGATCCAGCCAGCCAAGAGAACTATACTTTATGTTCTTCTGGCAAATGGGTAATATAAAGTAACAATAAATCACTGCGAAGAAGGAGAAAAAGTATGACTGGAGGAACCTATTCAACAAGTATGGATTAATATGACAGAGGCAGCAGAATACAAATCCTCACAGCGCTCACAAGGAGAAAAACAGTACCCTAAACCTGAATGTCATGCAAACGCTCCTCCTTCAGTGACAGCACACAATCATTACTCTTTTCTGTATATTTATACAGTGGAAGCATAATAAAGCATTTCCTGGACACCAAGTACAGCTTTGTGATGTGCAGATCTCAATATTTGCCCACATCAATTATGGTCAAATGGGGGCCTTCTTCCCTTTCCTCTTCTTGCCTAACTCTCCCCCCCCCTTTTTTTTTTCCTTTGGCATTAGGCAGTGCTACTGCTTGGCAGCCTCTTCTCTCAGACATTTTGTTTTGGTCCTTTGTACGTAATTGTGTTTAAAACTTAATTAGCTTTCATTCCAATAATGGTTTGCATTTGTGTAAAAAAGCAAGCAAATAAAGAGATGCCTGCATGTGTAAAAGAAAGACTTCTCGATGGAAGATGGTGCATTAACTAGGTGACAAAGCTGGTGGTGTATATAAATAACTCTTGTGGGAGTTAGCACAGCACAGCTGGTAGAGAAGGCTGTTTCCAGCCTGTATACTGTAAATACTTAAAACTGTAATTCTAGAGATGTCACCTGAAAACAGCCACAATTTCATTTTCTTTAACAATGTTTGTATCTCCACCACAAAAAAAAAAAAAGTTAAACCTACACTCTGAAAAAATGGAAGAGGTGGCTGGAAAAAGCCAGCTTTCACTAAAGGACACATCTCTCTGCTCACTTGAGGCTGGACTGCAGGGCTCGGTGGGCAGCAAGCTCTGCATGCACACATGGTGCATTGCCAGGACACTTCCTGCCCCAAGCACGTCTCTTCAGCCTGTTTGTAGGGCAGCTGTGGGGAGAGTACAGCACAGCATTGTTTTGGCCACTGTAGAGATAACTGTTTCAGAAGGGTATAAATACAAGCTTTATTTACTGATGCCTGCTTCTCAGCAGGAAGGAGAATGATGGTGTAACATCTGTTTGCTTCTGTGATGCCCACTTTGCAGACTCATACTTGGTAGCCTACAGCCCACCTTTGCTGATAATCCTAGAAGAGAGTTCTTTCAGCTACATAAGTTCTTTCAGCTCTTTCTTCAGCTACATAACCTGGCTCCCAGTGCCAGGCTGTTGAACAAACACTAGAAAGTGTGCTAAGCGTTAAGGAGGTGACTATGAAAGTGCCAGCACTGCCCCTGAGCAGCGTGCCATGTCTATTGGTTGGTGCTCCAGCCACAAGAAAACACTGCTCTATGAGCTGTCATTACCTGACTGTTTCTCCTCTACTCTTTAACTTGTCTGGAAACAAAACAAGGTGTTGAAGGGCTGCTTTACGAAAAGCCCAAACGTTATCTGCAGCTGGAAAAAAAAAATTAAAATAAGTGATCATAATATTAAAGGAAGCTCCGCCAAAAATGCAAACTTAGTCACGGCACCAGATGGTCTAGCTACATTTCTTTATTTAAAGAAGTTATCTTTTCAAAGCCACAAAAAAAGGCTGAGAGAATGGTTCAGGTGGGAATCTGAACCCACCTTTAGCAGCTGAATTCCTGAAACAAACTCTTGCAAGTCCCAATTCAGCGACACTGTGTAATGAGGCAAATGTCATCGGGCTTGTGTCTGCTGGGTCAGAGGATCACTGTGCTCTGGGATCCCACGTCCTGGAGTGCAGGGAGGAATTCAGGTTAAGATTAGGATTCACCATGCTGCTGGGTTAGCATCCAAACGTGAACTTCAGTGGGACTGCCCTTCCCTTCAGGAAGGCCTAATGCTCTAATGTTCTGAGTTAAGGCTAAAATGCTGTGTAAAATACCTGTAAACGAAAAAAAATTCTGTGGATATATTTTGAAATTCCAAGTTCATCTCTGTATATCCTACTGAAAGTGACTGCTTATTGACAATTTTCTTATAGCTCTGGCAGAATTATGAGTAGAAAAATACCCCCACCCCAACAGGAAGCAAAACAAAATAAGTAATTTTCTGGGATACATCTAAAAGAAATTGCTAATTGCATTCTAAGGTCTAACTTCATAGGTAACTCAGTAAAAGAAAATGGCTTAACTGAAATTCTTAAATATATATATAGCGACAGTGAAGAATATCATAAAGCAACTGAAGCAATCCAGTCAAACAATTCAGAAGTTCTTAATAGGACAACATCTTGTGTAGGGTTTCAAGATTTGAGGCCCTGTTTGCTATACTTTACCCAAAACAAACAGTCAAAAGTAGCTATTAGTCACTGCAGCACTGTGCAGAGGGTGACTGAACAAATGAATGAATAATTACGTGGTACTTCCACACTATACAGAAGAATCACTGCTGTCATCTGAATACCCATTAATCTCATTTTATGTGCAATTACCTGTAAACTGGGCCTCTGGCAAGCAGTGACATTCTGAGACATCTCCAGAAAAAAATAGTCAGCTTTGTTATCTGCATTATTTGTGACTAGTATTGGTCTAGTATTAAATGTGGAGGTTGGTGGCCCTGCCTGTGGCGGGGGAGGGGTTGAAGATTCAAGATCCTTGAGACCCCTTCCAACCCAGGGCATTCATTGATTCTGTGACGATCTGCTTTAAAAATCTACTAAGCATGTTTACAGTTTGCTTTACTTGCGTTCTGTACCACCAGTTTTACAGACATAGGTGGATGTTTTTCAACATATGAGGTATGTGTAGGCCTGTCAGGTCTTGAATGAAAGAAAAGAAGGAAAGAAATATGACAATAAAGACATAGAAAATTGATGTAATGACACCTGCTATTGTGTGTGGTACACTAATGGTTATTTACTGATGGGGAAGGCAGAAAACAGTTTTTGACAAGTCTTTCATTTTATAAATCAAGTTATCCTCATGGCAGATCCTAGCTCTTTAAAATTATATCTAAACTGGCCAAGTATTACATAGCTAGCTGAAACTGCATGCTGAAACTTGCTGCTAAAGGATGTAGACAGGTGAAATTTTAAGAGAAGGGAAGGTAAAATGTTGATCTTAAACCAGGGAGATTATGGGCAAACATAGGCTGAAACAGCTTAACAAGAGATCGATGGCATGATCTGAGCTATGCTTGAGTTTGTCTAGAAGTTCCATCTTCCTAACCTGTCCCTTTGTCACTTGTGCTGGTGTTGGGGGAGAGGATGAGGAAATCCATGCTTCTTTAACGCAGTATCTGCACAATAGAAAGCACTCCCTTGACTAGTGAAGGGGCTACTGCAATCATTTACACAATCCCAATTGGGCTTCCTATGGCTTATTTCCTTGTGAACTGCACCTCCAACATCCTCCTTTACTTAGCAAAAGATGGAAATAGATTTAGCAAAAAGTTTTATGGAAACAACTAAGTACTGAAAACATTGCAGGGATAATAATTTTGGGTATTCTTTAGTATGCTATCTGTTATATTCTTGAACTGGAGGGAAGTTTCAGATAAAATATTTTTAACAATTCAACTATAATCTTTGGAGAACTTCATGGTATTTGGAAGATAAGGTAAAGATTGTTGAAAAATCGAGGTAATTTGCCATATCATTATTTTGGCTAACAGTTCTGTTTGGGGCAGTTTATTCAAAACCACTAACGGTCTGTTTCAAAGGGATTGATAGATGAAAGATGAGTATGTACTTGCTTTTGCTTTTCTGGCTTGGATGACAGGAAGAGAATATTATTAGGCTTAAAAGTATACACAACATTATGGTTCAGGGTCCTTTCTTCCTTGGCTAGTTATTAAGATAGCCTCAAACACTAAAATGTACAAAAGACCTTCTACTGTTGGCAACCTTGATAAAATGTATGTTAACAGTCTATTTTGATTTAGAATCTTGCACCGTAAAAAAATCTAAGAACCTGAAAATTCAAATTTTCTTTCAATGTTAAACAAATGCCACAAATTTACCCAAGCAACATCATGTTTCAGATTCTAACAACACACACATGAAACTATCTCTTTCTTGAATGGGAAGGGTAAGATCCATCCTGTCAGCACAGTACATCTTTTCTCACAAGACACAGGGCAGAGTATGGGTAGATATTTGATTTTATATCAGGGATTTGGGGGTGTCAATATTTCACAAATGTTTTATTAGAATCGTGTGAAAATAAATCTATGATATAAAAATATAAATACATTACATGCATATATATATATACACACACATACATATGAATAGAAAAAAAGGGAGACTGCAGTCTGTGGCTACCTGTTGGCTGCAAGTATTCACAGTGCCACCATGAAAGGTAGTGTTGAACTGTATGAGATGCTAGTAAGTCCAAACAGAAATGACTGAATTTGACTCCTACAGGTAATGCACAAGACAACATATTCTCTTGTGAGATACTTTGTTCTGTAATAGCGGAAAAGAAAGAGTGAGATCTGGATTTCTTATTTCAAGCTAAGTGTGATTTCACCAGGGATACCATGAACAAAGCAGTTTATATCAACCAGTGTAGAAATCTGAATGAGGATACTTTGAGAATACACGTAGTTAGATTAGGGGAAGATCTGGATCTCCCAATTTAATCAATACCCTTATCACTAACACTACCACAACCACTAAACCCATTACTGTGCCTTAATATTTACATGGATATTCTTTTCAGGCAATTTTCTTCTCTCTCTAGGCAGCTGTCGAGCAGAGAGTATAGAAGGCCTCATTCCTGTCTCCAAGAGTTATCACAGCCAGCCTTGTTCCATGTTGCTGAAACTAAGAATATCTCCCCTTTAAAAGAAATCTATTCTTCTATTCTTATCACATTTTCATTATTAAGAAAAAAAGGATTCATAAAATATTATCCTATGGCAATATAGAGACTTTAATATTAATGCCATTTTATTAAAAAAAAAAAAAATCCTCTAAAATAGAAAAGATTAAACTCAAGCATGAATAAATACTAGAATCTTCCTGGAAGCTACATCTGTGCCCTTTGTCTCCCCATCTTTTGACATCTCGTGAACATTTCCAGAAAGTTACAGAACATTTTCTCTTGAGCAAAAAGCTCCCCGTGGATGTGGATGGTAGTCTTTGAGAAATATCTAGAGGTCTTCTAATTTCTCACTCACACAGCTCCAAGCTGGCGGTATCCTATAACCAGGTTTTATAAAATAATTAGGCAGTCACTCGAATCATTGTTGCTCAGTTCTTTTCCCTCAGAAAATATTCCTTATGCAAGATTCTGCCTGTTCTGCTGACTGATAAGAAAACATGCATTCAAATTGGTCCGGCTATGACTGACAACACTCTGCTATTCAAGAAGCATAAGCCTTAGGTTATTCTTAGGTTCTTTTGAATTGGTATGAAACACACTTCTGCGCTGAAATGTCCAACCCTATAATTTTAAGCTTTCATTTTGCTCTTTGCAATTTTATCTCTGCAAGGCAGCATAACTGCAGCAATTGCACATCTCATTTCAGAAAAATAAAGCAACATTCATTTCACATTTTAATGGCTTACTGTTAGGTGTGAAAACTAGTTCACAGGGAATGAAGAAAGCGATTATAAATGAAAATGAAAAACAGCAAAACCCAATTACTCACACGCGCTAGGCTGGTTCCAGAAGGAACTTTATAAGGGACATACTTCCTGTAGATATGCCCAACTCTAGAGCATGGAACATCGAACATGCCACCTCCGCACATCCACACCTGGGAGGGAGACATAAAGCAAATTAAAGAATGATTCCTGAAGACATACGGAGCAAAACATGGCATTTTAATTCATGGGGTATGTGAAAACTACACATCATTCTGTACTGACTCTTCCTGTACTCACAGTGGTGGCCTTCTTTGCATGCCCAATGATGGGAGCAGATAAAAAGGTTCTTTGGTACCTGGCATCTCACCTTACAAAAGCAGAGTGTGTTCAAAATAAAAATATAAAATGTTTAATATATCAATGATTCTCCTGAAATACCAGCAGGATATTACTAAGTCAGCTGTTTAAAACATAAAGGACCAAAATTTCAAAAGAAGGATGTGAGAGTTCAAACAAGCCATCAATCAGAAGAAAAAAAAAATCAAAATACCCATCTTTTATATCGAACAGTGAACATAAAGCTCCATTGTTAAGCTGTTCTCCAATTTATAAGGAAAAATAAAGTCAATTTACTTCTGATGAAATTCACACAGAAGAAGAGCATGCTGCTTCTTTTTGTTATTAATACATTTAACACAGAAATAAATGGAGTCATCTGGAGGATATGTTTGATGCTTCAGGTCAGAGCAACCAGAACTCCAACAAAAACGATGGGAGCTGCAAGACCTTCACAAGGCTAAAACTTATCTGTGTGCTGAGGGGCAGCAAGCAAGGAACTCTTCACAACACTTCACCCTGCATGACCACATTTTACCAAGTATATGGAAGAGCTATGTTGTGTGCCATGTCAGAGGAACAATGGAAATCAAGTGACAACATCACTGTCTATGCAGAACCACTAAACTACCAAGGTGGCTATTAGATGACTTACATAGTATGCTGACAATATTTATAACATTCTGATTTTAAATAAGTAGATAAATAAAGCACTTTGACTTTGCAAATCAGGGAAATAGAAAACAATAACAAAAAAAAGGAAAATAAAATAAAATAAAATAAAAAAGTACAAGAAATACCCCAAACAGAACATTTTTCAGCAGTCTAAAACTAATCAGGTATGGAAAGTTTAAAATTCACAGTGAAGGGAGCATATATACAGGGGAAAGAATGACTGTTTCCATGGGTGGATAGTGATAGAACAAGGGGGGGATGGTTTTAAATGAAGACAGGGGAAGTTTAGATTAGATATTAGGAGGAGGTTTTGCACTCAGAGGGTGGTGAAGTACTGGAACAGGTTGCCCAGAGAGGTTGTGGATGCCCCATCCTGGAGGCATTCAAGGCGAGGCTGGATGTGGCTCTGGGTAGCCTGGTCTAGTAGTTGGTAGCCCTGCCCATGGCAGGGTGGTTGAAACAAGATGATCTTCGAGGGCCTTATCAACCCAGGCCATTCTATGATTCCGTGATTCTATGATCTGCCATGTCTTACAGGGGCACAAGGGAGGCAGAAATTAAAAAACTGTCTCCTGGAGCCAAGGACATGCTGCAAAGCAGAGGCTTGCGGGGCCAGGTGTGGCTTTTGCTACTGTGGAGACTGTGCAAAACCCACTCTGAGCTGGCAACCTGGAGATGGCCTTAAGTACAGCCCTGCCATCCCTATGTCCACCAGAACCCCAGTTCCATTTCCATGAAGTGGCTACCCGGCTGAGTGCCACCAAGCTGTTCTGGTGCTGCGGTTGTACCTCCTCTGTGGAGGAGGAGGGGAGGACTGTGTTCTGATCCATGGTGAACTCAGATCTTGGAAATGGTTCTTAGCACCCAGTAGAGATGGAGCAGAACCTATGCAAAGCTGGAACAAGGCATGGTACAAGGTGATAAGGTGCAAGATGAGAGTCACAGTGCCACGGAAATCAGAGATTTTGGCACCTGGAGGGGCTGAGGAAACATCTCCAGCCCTGCACAACTCCCAGAAACTGACCCACAAATTCCAAATCCTCACCCTGCCCAGGGTCTGGGAATGCCCCGACTGCAGTGCAGTTCTGAAACCCCACAGCAGCCAGGAAGGAACGGATGACGCATGTCACAGGGGAAGTGTCACATTTTAATTAAAAAACATCCCACACAATAATGTAGAGGCTGTGCACAGCCTGTGATGCAGATGCTGAAGGGCATGTCACACATAGGTGGAGGACAGGCTCCTTCCCAAGGCTGGGGACAAGCCCAGCTCCTCAATACCAAGCCCTCCAGCCCTCCAATTACACCACATCCCACCAAGCCCATCAAGCCTTGGGCAGGTGGGACAGGGACAGTTTGCACTCCCAGGGCTATGGACATGCAAAATGAACAACACTTGGTCTCCCTTGTGCTGGGGAGCCCAGCTCTGGGCCCAGAGCTCCAGATGTGGCCTCCTCAGAGCTGAACAGAGGGGGAGGATAACCGCCCTTTACCTGCCAGTAGCACCCAGCCTCATGCAGCCCAGGACACCATTCACCAAGGTGGCTTGAGCTCCTTGCTGGTTGAGCCTGGTGTACAGCAGGACTCCTAGCTCTGCTCCAGCTGGCTAACCTCAGCTGTAGCACGCTCTAGGGATGTTTCTTCCCAGGCACAGAAATTTGCCCTTTCCCTCTCTGAAGCCCGTGGTGTTCCTGTCTGGAATGCTACAGTGCCAGCAGCAGCATGGCAGTAGGAAAAAGGGGAGAAACCATAAAGGATGGGGAAGCAACAACCACTGTGCTGTTAGCAATACCAACACATTTTTTTTTTTGCAGTCTTTCTTTCTACTTTATTTCCATGGTGGAACTGGAGGGTATAGCAAGGGTCCATTGGGGCCAGTGTGTGTCCCAGCTGCTGCCTGGCCCCAGTCTCACCAGCTCCACCACTGTTCTAATCCTGTCGGCGGGATGGCCTCTTCTTCGGTGATGCTGAGGCCTGGCAGTTGCTGGCCTTCCTTTTTGGGGCTCGTCGGGTCCCCTCAGGTGGGCTGGTGCCAGAGGGCCCTGCCACAGGCTCTTCTGGCTCCTCACAGGACACTGCTGCTCCATGGCGACATTCACAGGGCTGGAACGTGGGCGGCTGGGATGCCCATTGAGCTCTTCTCCCATCCTGCCTGGCATCTCGTCTATGTTGGAGCTGGCAGAGCTGCTGGAGGGTGCTGGGCCAGGGGCAGGAGCCTCCTCTCTGGGGGCAGCTCTGGGCTCTGATGCGGTGGCCTCCTGTGTCGCAGCAGCAGGGGCGACGTTGAGGCCCAGCAAGCGATGAGCCTCTCTGCTGCATCTCTGCACAGTGAATGCAATGAAGTGCCTTACAAAGGTCACTGTGTGGCCCTGCAGGTCGGGTTCCAGCATTTCTATCAGGATCTCTTCTGCCAAGCCGACGAGGAGTAGGGCCCAGATGACACTGTATGCCACTGTATTTGCCTGTGGCTCCTCGGCACCCAGGATGCGGCGCAGCTTCCGTCGCAGCCAGGAGTGCAGGGGCTGCAGCAGGGATGGGTGCTCCCTGAAGACAGAAGCCCAGGTGGCAGGGGAGAGGTTGCCCACAGGATGCCTGGGCACTGCAGGCCAAGGCTGAGCAGCCCAACGGCCTGTGGGGCTTCGTCTCGCAGTGGATGCCACTGCAGCTGGTCTGAGGACCAGCTCCTTATAGTCATTGTCCGCTCGCACGGTGTGGATGATGGACTGCACACCTTGTTTGCAAAGCGGACACTGGGGCCTGGTGCTAGTCCACCGCTGGATGCAGGGAAAGCAGAACTGGTGGCAGCATGGCATGGTGTATGCCACGCTATCCCAGTTCTCCAGGCATACAGGGCAGCGGGTCTCTAATGCTGCCTCCATGACTCCACCAGTTGCAGTGGGCTAGGGGGAGCGGGAGATGGCAACACGCTCTCCAGCACTGACGCTACAGCAGCAGGTGTCACGCTGAAAGAGGACAAGAGACATTAGTCACACACCGGCCTGGGAAGGGTCCCTCAAGATGCCCCCACTGCCAGTCCCCGTGCCGCCTACCTATGTTGCTGCACGCGCCTCTTCGGGATGTCCCGTCTGCCTGCTTCAGGCAGGATTGGCGTAAAGAAAAAGTGGCTCTGAGACGGCCACTGAGAGCTGCGCTAGCAGCACCCAGAGCACGTTTCAGCACCAAAGCTCGTCCTGTCCACACTCCAGTCCTCGCACACCTTGCTCGGTTGGAGGCCAGGCACAAACTGCTGGGCTGAGCTGCCACACCCACTTTAAAGCATCCGAGGGCTATGGAGTCACAATCCGTTGCCTGGAGATGTCTCAAACCATGGCTTGGCCAAGCTGTTGGGCGTCACCTTTATTCGACCTTCACTTGGGGACATCACTGTCCATCCCACTGCGATGCCACAGTCCATTGTTGGGTCATCACAATGAGCTGTCCTCAACCGTAGCACGTGCTCCAGCACCAGCACCAGTTTCACAAGTTTCTGGGCATTTCCCAGTGCACTACCGACTCCATTCCCTGCATCTTTTGTGCTTGGCATCGGTGTTTCACACCAATCACCAGTCAGGGCCTTGGCCACATCTTCCTACGGGCCCCATCAGGTTGCTCTGGCCATGGCACTCAGCCCCAGGCATGTACAGCAAGAAGGTTTAATCAATAAAAGTTCATGTTTTTCTCTGATCGTAGGACTTGATGATCTGAGACGTCTTTTCCAACCTTAATGATTCTATGATTCTATCATTCTTAGGCGGCAGGAGGAAGTCCTTCAGGCTCTTCCCACACTCTAGCTCTGCTGGCCAGCCTTCTGAGACCTCCAGTTTCCTCCCGAAGGATGTCAAAGCCCAGGGCTGTCCCTGGGGGATTCTCTCCCCCTTGCAGAACAACCAAACCGTAAGACTGCCTCCAGCTGCAAGCCTTGGCTCCTGGCTGGCTTGTCCTTATCAGGAGTTATTTGACATTTTTCCAGGAGATTCCTGGAGTCTGTTGAGGACAACTTCCTGGTCCAGGTATTAGACGGCCCCACCCAGGGTAAAGCCCTGCTGGACCTGGTACTCACCAATGCAGAGGAGGGCATTATAGAGGTTAAGATTGGAGGCAGCCTGGGCTGTAGTGATCATGGCCTGGTGGAATTTGTGTTCTGGAGGAATGCAGGCCTGCCAAAAAGCAGAGTCAGGACTCTGAACTTCAGGGGAGCAAACTTTTATCTGTATTTGAAGCATTCTGGAGTGAGATGAAGCAAATTTGTGGCCAAGGCTAAAGCACAACAGAACAGATGACTGAATATTTTACCAATGACTTACATGCAGTCAGGAATTCATCAGGAAGTTGACATGCTCCCCATTAAAATAACAGAAACCAGATCCCTAACAAAAGGTATCAGAAAATATGATATGATTATGAATATTTGATGTTCTCTGTGAGGCCTGCAGAGAACAATGGGCATCTGTACTTTTTAACCTTACATTTTGCACCCTGCCTCTTTTGCCTACCAGCTAGCTGGCTGTAGCTGCTGGCTTACTGAAATCACAGGAAAAAATAAATGATTAATTTCATTCACTTAAAGCAACGGTGAAAATGGACAGGAGTTTGGCCTCTTTCACTGTGCTTGCCTGTCCTGTATCTGTGTGGTCCTGGCTGTGTGGTTGTGAGCTTGTGATGAAATTTTAATAATCCGAACATGCAGATGCTAAGCACTGCACTATGGGATAACTTGGTGCTTTAGTGTAACTGAAAGCAATTGCTGAAGGTAGCAAGTGGGAATTCAGCCCCTGAGACTGACTGTGCTACTCATGCTGTGAATGGAGAAAGCAGGGGTTTTGGCATGAGGGCTTGAGCTGCAAAGCAATTTAGGAAGCTACTTCTTATGGGCCATTTGGGTATTGGCCCTTGTAGTCTGTCAGCTGGTAGCCCTGAGATCCAGCTGAGACCTGGTAATTGTTTGATGCTTTGTAGTAGACTGCTGGACAAACCCAAGTATGCTAGTGGGAGGGACTAAGGAAGGCTTGAAACTGGCAGAGGTGGGGGAAGATCCTGTGCTTGCCCTGCAAGCCCAGACACCCCACTGCACAGTTGGGTATGGCTATGAATTACTGGGAATCTTAACAGCTCCCAGCAGTCTGTCATTCCAGGGCAAGGAGTGCCATGTTGTCCCTTCTGGTGCACGGCAGCGTCAGACAGGCGGGCACGTTGTACAGATTGGTAGCACAGGGTTATACAGGCGGCTGTACTAGGTATCACTCTGCCAAATGGAAACACGTATATTGATGCAACTAAGCGTGAGAACAGTTCTTCTGATGGGTTGGAAATGGAGATCCAAAGAAACGCCCTGCATCTGTGCCAGAATAACTCATTACAGCCCAGAGCAGCCTTTCTATGCCAAGTTGACACAACCTTTTGTTTTCTGAAAGCATTTTGTAAAACATACTACTTAAAGAAAACACTGAAATCCCCAAATCTTCACCCGCCTAAGCCCATGTCACCTACCTTATAATGCTCATAAATGTATTAAAAGTTATAAATATAAGAATGTTAAAATCAGGTGGGTAATGCCAATCATTTAAAAACACGTTATTCACCTTTCTGTCAATAATTCATTTGTACATTATTTCCTTTGGGATCTTTTGGTGGAAATCTCTGTGGCTGTCCTGAAACAAACCAAAGCACCGATGAAAGTGAAGGCATATACTGACTATTTATTGCTGTTTTTAAAATTTAAACATTATTTTGAAGGCTAGACAAGACACTGAAGTTATTAAGTAAGGTTTCCAAGTCATTGAAGAGGAGACAGCATAGAAGTTTGACTCGGAGGTCAGCCACAGAACAAATGTGAAAAAAAGGCAACAAGAAAGTAGTATAAAGTAGTATATATATATACATATATGCAGGCCGATATTAATTTAACTTGGTCAACGAGAGCTGAGGCAGACATACACTGCATTGGGTACCAATAAAAAAAAAAAAAAAAAAAAAAAAAAAAGAGAAAATAAAAAAAGAAAAGAAGAAAAAGATTGAGAAAAAAACCCCGCCAGGTATGCTGAGGCAATAACAAGTGGGAGGAAATAACACTTTGTGTTAGGTTTATATTTGATAGACATAAAACTTGAAAATGCTGTGCTGCACCTGAGGTGCTCTGTGTAGGGTAATTGAAATGAATCTTGGGCTGCCTTGAAGGAAATTTAGCAGCTGTTCCTGTTTATCTTTCAGCTTCAGAATGGTTTTAAAGGCGTTTTTTATATTTTCCTGGGAAGATCAATTCTGGCAACCCTGTCTTTAAAATGTGCATTTTTATGTCACCTGCACTGAATACAGGAAATCGGAGAATGGCTTCTGTGTTAAATATTGCAGTTCTTCAGTGTACCATGAAAGGAATTCAGGTGGTGTGGGACATTTGGCAAAATGATATCATAACACTGATGCCTCTGTTTATCTAAGAAGCAAGCAATGAAACTCTCAAGATTGCTAATGCCTCCTCCTTACAAAAGCAATGAATCTGCTCCATTTCTGAGGTATAAAAAACAATGATGAAACCAAAACAAAGCAATTTCAGCTTGGAAGGATCAAAAGAAGAGTAGTTTATGTGTCACCTACATACTATATCACAATTTATCTTTATATAGCACTTTCCCAGAGAATGTTGCAAAAGACTTTATGGGGATGGTTGAAAGCAAGAGGCAAGAATTAATGCAAAGCTTTAAAAGAGATTAAGTTGTGGTTGTGTGGCTTAGGCCCTGACTGCAGCTCAGGTATTACCACAAAATTTTTCTGGTTCCATTATATAACTCTTGCAGGACTTTGGGTGAATCACCCTCTTTTCGTATTACTTCATCCTTACAATGAATCTGCTTGCTCTCTCCCTCTTTGCCTTATCTATCTAGCTTGAGAGACTATCTGTAAAATGTAAATACAGTGCACAAGAGAAGGAGATTCCAATCCATATGCTATGCTGTAATCATAATTACCGCAGTAAGAAACTCATGATATTGGAGCAGTGGAGGATGTATTGCTGGGAACAGGAATGTAAACATACAGCAAATTAAGTAAAAGACTGAGGAGGGACTGAATGGGTTTTGGATCAGGCTTCAAAACTAATTGAGAAATATATTGCTGCTGCTGAGAGTCAGTAACAAGACAGACAATGGCAAGAGAGACTGAAATTATTGGAAAAAAATCAACACAACAGTAAACCGGTGGAAGAGGAATATAAAATATGTCATGCAAAGCTGTCAGCTTGGTGCTCTGAGCACTGAGCAAGAAACAGAGACTAAAACCAGGAGAAACGTACTACCACAGGGAGGCTGAAAAAAATATAGAAAACAAGAATACAAAACATGAGACGTTGCAGGCATTCTTCCTGAAATATAAGCCAAGAAATGAGATTTGGCAGCAGTAGAAAAGGAGAAGGAAGAATACTTTATTGTGAACTTTTCAGTGTAACAAGAATGTCCAGCTAAATGCAAGAAAAGACTGAAAAATGGGAACAATGACTAAAAATGTGTGGCCAGCAAGGTCAGAAACAGCAAAACCATTTACTTGCGGTGCAGTGGGATTTTATGCCAGTGATATTAAAACAGTACTGTGTACACTGGAAATTGATGACTGTAGATATTTCAACAGCCATCACTGGCACCTTTCAAATACTGAGTCTGTATTGGTTATAACTGCATTGACTAGTGGTAATGCTGCCCTACTCCCTGCCTCCCCCCAGGGTTGTCAGCAGTGGAGGGAAATAACAGCAGTGATAGTAAAGAAAGGGATTAATGAACTTGGAGGTGTGTGTTGAAAAACAGGGATGAATAGAATCTGGAAGATATGTCAGCATGCATAAGGATAAAACCTTAGATATAGGTGACTGGCTTCAAAGGGGCAAGGGTATCAGTATGAGCATTTATGTTAAGGTATGATTTATGTCTATGCCTATGGAATGTCCAGCATAAAGGATCTTCAGCAAACACAGGAAATTAATATCTTTCACCACTCTATATATTTTGGAAATTACTACATAAACTGTGTCTTTCTAGCAGATTTAAATTTAGGATTTCCTAAATAGTGACTTCCCTGGTTAATGAGAAAGGAAACTATTCATCAGGTCAGTTCCAGCACTTTGACAGTTTTCTCAAGTTAAGCTCACTCTGAACAGTATCATCAGCAAAACACCATACATCTTTTTAATTAAAAAATTGATCCTGAGGTTATTACTGCCAAAAAAAAAAAAAAATTAAAATACTGCACATTATTTCTTTTGCAAAAATTAATCTAAGGAACTTTTTAATGAAGGGGTCATATTTTGAGACACAGCTTGTGACTGCTTAACCATCCATGGATTTGTATGTGAGTGCTCTGATTTGGAAACAGCAGTCCATCAATGCAGCACCCAGTTCTGCAATTGCTGCTGTTCTCCACAGCAATGTTTCTAGGCAAGAACAAGAGAGAAATACGTTGGTTTCCCTAACTGAGGAAATAAAGGTCAAGCAAACTTAATAATCAGCCTTTTTGTTAAGCAGAATAAAACAGAAAGCTGTGCTCTTAACAACTCAGCACCTGGAATAGCAGTTTGTTTGAAGTTTGTGGAAGTTTCCTTTCATGCTACTGCACAGCCCCAAATATCACAGAAACATTACAATGCTTTCTGTATTTCAAAGAAACTTACTTGAATTGCTGTGCTGTGAATTTAATTTCAGTGTAGGTTCACACTGTGTAGAATCTTTTGTCCTTCTAGAAAAACTATCACTCCCTTGAACACACAAAAACAGATTTTTCCTCAACATTCTGTCCATGTGCAGTGAGATAACACAACTTCCCCCACAGAAAAAGACTTCTGGTTAGGACTCTGCTCTGCACTGAATCCTGGTGCCTGTTACCCCAGGTCATGTCTAATTAAACAGCCAGTGAGAAACATCAAAACAGACACTGTCCCTCCAAGAAGGAGAACCTTTCCTAAATGTGTTTCAGTCTCTCTGTGTCATGAACTGCAGCCTGACTCCCCACACAACCACTTGTCCTGTTTTAATTTTAATATATAGTTTTTTTAAATCAGTCTTCAATCTCTGCCTTAGCATCTTGAACTCATAAAGCCACGTGGTTTGCTGTTGTTAGCAAGTGCCTGATGACTCTTGAACCAGCCTTTAATTCACATAGCAGAGTCGCTGATATTAAGATCACAATGAAGAAGTGGATGAAGCCTTAAATCAAAGAACTTGAGGCTATTTAACTGAGGACTATTTAACTGAGTCCTGAGACTGGCACAGATCTAGCCATTATGTGTTTCTGAAAGATCCAGTTTCTCCTGCTAAGTCCACACTCTGCACTCACAGCTACACACCTGTTTTGTAGCCAACACTTCCGCCATTTTGGTTCCACGTGACTGTGGATAACCATGGTACAGTAACAGAGATCTTTGGGTGTGAAGATGCTTTTCCTGAATATGATCTTGATTATCAAGTGATCTTTTCCCTTTGGTATGTGGGTTTCTGTGGAAGTTCCATTCCAGCATCTAGGATCTTTTGTCCAAATAAAATCAGGCCAAAAATATCAAAAGTGACTTACACTCTTCCTTTAACATGGTTCTATGTTTGCAGTGAGTGAATTTGGGAGTATGATATTTGCAGTACACATTTACCAAAGTTCATCTTTAAGAGACCTGCAAGCTTACCTTAAGCACACAAAACACCAAGCTGAAGCAAAATATAGTGCTAACTAACGACACATGCAACAATTTTTTATCTTATAGTTTGAGAATCATAGAACCATAGAATGGTTTGGGTTGTAAGGGACCCTTAAGATCATCCAGTTCCAACTTCCCTGCTATAGACAGGGACACCTCCCTCTAGACCAGGTTGCTCAAAGCTCCATCCA
>PPHD01012322.1:7210-18121 GCA_002909625.1 Bambusicola thoracicus | reverse complement strand
TGGGAGGGAAAGAGTGAGAGTGGAGGAGGCAGCTTTGCAAAAGGTGGAAAGTTGTCGTCTGAAGAAGACTCACGCTCTGCTCACCTCATTTCTTACATTCTTTTTCCAAGTATTTGTTACCAGACACTTTTGGAGGTGTTGGGCTTATCTGGGATGACTGCTTTTATTTGAATGGTTTCTTAATTTATTTGCTGAAGCTTCTGTTTGATGATGGACCAAAGCAGAGGGTAATGCTACCCAGTTACTACTCTTTGGTAGAGCTCACTGAGAACAAAACCGAATTATTCTTGTGCCTAAGGTGCTAATGAAAGTCTGCAGTGCCCCATGTTACTCTATGTACATCAGCATTCATTTTTTCTACATTATGTATGTAGTACACTCAAAGCACAGTGGCATTTAGATATCACAGAATAATAGCTACATTAATGGCTCAAAAAAGTGTTCTGATGCAATGCAGAGGGCATCAGAGTGAGCATTTCTGAACACACTTTATGTTTCTTCGTGATGGAATCACATTTATGTTGATGATGTTGGCTTTGCATTTACACCATTACTAGCTTGACGTCAAGCCGAGTTAATGGCACAAAAGAAGGTACCAGTGTTGAGTTAGAGTGGTGAGTTTCTAAAGTTTTATCTAGACAGGAATTAACCTAGGTTAGAGTTTTATTCCACTGTCTTTATTTGTTGTCTTTATGGCCTTGTACACCTGAAGACTTGTATCTAAGAGTCCTGCTGAAGGCAGAAATATGTGCAGTAGTTTGGTGTGGTCAGCATAGAGAATGAAAGAGAGCTGCTGTCAACCAGGTGAGTCCTGCCTGGGTTACGGTGATTGTTTGTTGAAGTCACAGCGCTGAAGGAATGGGGGTCTCATGCACATTGTAGTGCTTTCTGTCTAGGTATTGTTTTGGTGGTTTTGTTTGTGTGTTTTTATGCCTCAATTCAATTAAATGCAAAGAAAATACCAAATGTAGATTTTTACTTTGGCACTTGTTAAGTTTGTAATGGGTGGCTTGTATGAAGAGAAAAGTCAGGGGGTTGAAGCTAGTGCTGAGTCCCAGAAGTCAGCTTAAATACCTCATCAAGACCTCTGGGTGCATGGGGCTGGAGCCCTTATCTCCTCATGGTATTCCCAGCACCAAAAAAAAAAACCCATCTTAGTCTTAAATGAACAGGCTGTCCCAAGAAGCTTGGGTGCCCCATCCTTGGAGGAGCTCGAGGCCAGGCTGGATGGGGCCTTGGGCAGCCTGATCTGGTGGGGGGCACCCAGCCCATGGCACGGGTTGGGACTAGATGGGCTTTAAGGTCCCTTCCAACCCAACCATTCTATGGTTCTGTGGTTAGTGTCATGGTTGTGAGTTATTAATACAAATGCTCTGCACCAGGCCAAGCCTGTGTGTCACCGGTAGGATTTGTCGTGGTTAGGGGTTTCTCCAAACACCTTGGTCAGATTCAAACTGTTTTATTAAACTGGTTAATTGGTAGTTTGAAAGGGAGAGAAAAAGCAAAGTCCTTAGGTCTCCCTGGTCAGTGCCAAGCCGCAGACTCTTAACTACTCCTGCCTTTCAGAAGCAATAACTGTGGGTTTGGGGAACATATGGAACCAACTAGCTGAAAGACTTTTATGAGGAGCTTTAACAGGGGGCACGGTTTTCTGAGCAGAAATTCCAGTGGATGAGTTAATAGTTTCACTTTCCTTAGCTGTCCCTTTATAGGAACAACAACAGCAAAGTAAGGTGCGTTCCTCCAGTGGCCCCGGCAGCACAATGTGCCGATGCATCCAGGATTTCTCTCGGACACTGAGGGAGTCCTTTATAGTTCCTCTGGGACCTGTTTTTTCAGAGCTATTTCCTGATGCTGACCTCATTAGGTGAGTTTCACAGCTCACTAATTCCTAGCAACAGTGCAAAAGATTCAAGGAAAGGGGAAACTCGTCTTCTAGAAACCAGTGGAACTGAACAGATTTGGGCAAGCACTTTTATTGCTTTTCATTAATCTGGAAAATCAGGGACTTGGGTTTTTCAGTTTTTCTTTCTTCTTTTTTTTTCTCCATGTTTTTCCCTCCAGGCCATTATTTTGACCTGAAACGGTATATTTGATTTTCTATTTGAGTACAGAGAATGATAACAACAGAACAAGAATCCCTGAAGAACAGTATGCCTCAGCACTTACGTTGTGGTTTGTTTTGGGCTGAGCAGGAGAGCGGGCACTTCTTTTCTTGAGTCGCAATATGAGTGCTGATGGGATATGCTCACCCACATGCTTCCAGTAATGCTTATTTAGTATTTGCGTTGTGTTGGCACTTGTCCAGAAGAGAAAGCAAAAGAAAACAATAGTTCCCTGCCCAAGAGATGACATCACACTATGAAACTTAAGGACTTGTTTTTGCGGTATTGTTGTTAATCATGGTTCTATGCAGGGGTCATCCTGTAACTCCAGCTACTGGAGTCATGAGAATGCTATGCTTATGGTTCAGACTTAGTAAGTTTAGGAATGGAAAGTGATTGCTCCATCAGGGCAATCAAATTTTTCTGCACAGCAAAGTTTGGTGTGAGAGTTTTTGCAGTTTCCTTTGCTTCTCAAATCTCAATAGCAAACCCACCAGAAGAACGTTGATCCCCTTCTTTTCAGTCTTACACAAATTTTGTTCCTTCCATTGTAACTCATGAATTTTCTGTTTTATTAGGAAAATAGTTCCTAAGAATGTTTGGGACCACTCTAGTATTTTGCCTGGTAAAAACACTTCCTTGTCATACTTTATGATGGCTTTCTAGATGCTGACATGAAGCGGTTTTTCCATTGTGGCACTGTCTGGGACTAATGTCAGAAAACTGAAGAGGTGGCCCTGTGAACCTTTCCACTTGGTTAGAAATCCATAGTATTGCCTTCTAGACGAGGTGATAGGCACAGAATTGAGCTGTCATCAGAACTGGGGGAACTACAGGAGTTTAATAAACGAAATGTATTTCTGACAAAGCATGTGAGTGTTTTATTTGGAAAGCTATAACAGGATAATCAGCTGAAGTTGATTCACTCACATATGCAAAAGTATTAAAAATGTAGAGCTGAATGGACACAGCTGCCTCTGTGTCCACAAGCTGATGTTCAGTGATGGTCATGGGAAAGAATCCATACATTGTGATGGTTTGTGAGAGTACCTTGGAATAAGGGGAATTTTTATTTTGCTCCCAGAACCAAATACAAAGAAGAACAAGATCTGTGACAGAACACCACAAGTGTTCCTAAGGCCAGCTGCACATCAACTCACTTCTCCTCACTGTCTGGAAAGGTGGCAATGCTTTCTTAGATCTGTTTCTGTGGACTGGATTTACTTGCCTACAAGCCACATCTCATTAAAATCTCACATAAAATCAGATAGCTTCTCCTTACCTCCAGCTAATGCCTTGGCCTTGGGAAAATGAAGCTGAAACTATCCCACGACAGCCTGCAGTGTTATGTATGTACATACACACTTTTAAGCAATGCCAGCCCCCTTTGGGACCTCAAGACCTCTTACAGGTTTTCTCTGCTCATTTTGTGTGAGTGCTTCAGAGGTTTTCTAATGTTTTGTCTTTTGAAGTTGAAAGTAAGTGGTTTGTGCATTCCAGTTGATTTAAATGCAAGATAAACCTTTGCTGCCATTACTTTCCATTAGTATTTGACTCCTGACTAATCCAGATGTGTGGAGGGAAGTAAATACTGTTTGTAGCATCTAGATAATCAGTAAAGTCCTTTGCTTAGGGTCTTCATTGGGCTTGTTTGGTCCCTCAGAGAGGCAGCGAGTTTACACAGGGATGGCAAAGGCTGGTCTCTGCAGATTTGGCTGCAACTGGAGTGCCTAGGATGACCATGGCCAAAGATCAAGGGTTGATAGAATCATAGAATGGTTTGGGTTGGAAGGGACCTTAATGGTCATCTACTTCCTGGGCTGAGGCAATGCAGCAGCACAAGGGCTGTTGGGTGTCGGAGAGAGCAGTTGGCATAAATATAAGAAATGGAGCAGTTTTGTTCACTGAGAAATTAAAATTGAGGATTCTGGAGGATTCTGCAGATCTTCTCCTTCCTGGGAATACCTTGAGTGAAGATCATCAGTAAGTCAGAGCTTTTCCCCTGTACCAGCCCTGTCTCTGACCTTCCCGTGGAAGAACTGGTGAGGTCCAGGCCCCTTTTCCATGTGATGGCAATAGTCAGTGCTTAAGTGCTGCTAAAAGATCAGCCCAGTGGTTCCCGGTGCTCTGTGGGGGTTGGTGGTACCCATTCTCTCAGGCAATAAAGCAGGACCATAAGGTTTAAGGTTTGCCATAAGGGCTGAGCTGATGTCTCCCAGTGTGCATAAAATCTGTGTTGGTTTGCTGCTTTGCACAAGCGAATGATACCACCTGTGTAGAAAGGCTTCTTCCTGGCAGGGTGAAAACCCTCTTCTGTTGTCCACGTATCAATTGGTTGCAAACTGGGGCTGGAGACAACCGTGCAAAACTGGCCTTCAGAGCACACAGCTGTCAGGATCGTAAATTGCATGAATAAAATGCACTTTCCCAGCGCCAAGCTCATAACTTCCCATCACTTCCCAGAACAAATACTGTCTGCTATATTTATTAGGTGGGACTGTGCATAGGCAGTCACTTTTCAGTGTATTTATTTTGAAGCCCTCAGTTGTGCGGTAACCTCGGGCACCTCTGGGAGATTTAGCTCAGATAGAGGTTTGGGCTGAAGGTCACGGGGTCACTGATATTAAGATAGGGAGAAGGAAAGGAAACAGCATTGTTTTTGTGGCATTATCTGAACAGTAAGGAAAAATAAATGCAGCTTTTAAGATGGTTTTAACCTGACTTTGGAGGAAATGGCCTACAAATCCAGCAAGCAGGCGGCTGCTGTAAGACCTTGCCTCTCCTTATGTGTGTTTTGAGCCACTCACCCCAAAAGCATGATGACTGAGGCTTGGTTCAGCAACAGTTCTCTGGAAATCTTCTCAAGTGGCTGAAGTTTTGCTTGAGCATATGCAAATACTTGGGTTTCTAATTTTAGTTCCTGTCCCAGAATACAATCTCTGGAGTTGCTTTTTCGGGCAGTAGGTTGGAGGCAGCAGTTGCCTTCCCTGTGAGCTGGGTGCCAGGCCTCAGCTGGCAGCATTTCTATGTCTCCTTACAGCACAAGGGCAGAGAGCAGGAACACAACCATCCTGAGACAAGCACTGACAGTAATAAATCTGGTGCCCAGGCACTGGGTTCCATCTCCTGGCTGCAAGCTCCAATAAACTCCTTCTCTCCCATGTGATGTCTTTGGTTTTATAAAACAAGCAAGCACACACTGTGGCCTTTTCTGCAGCCAGATGCTTATTTTCAAGGAGCATGGAGGCAGTTTTCTTGAAGACCTCTAACCCTCTGCGAATATGACTGAAATCAGCTAATAGGTTCCAAATTTATTAGGAGGAAGCATAGAGCATGAATGCGGAGGACTGGTTTCCTCAGGAAGCTGAAGTAACCAAAAAAAAAGCATTCAGGATGAAGTAAGGATTTGTTTGTTGCCTCCTTAATATTTTACTGTAAAACACTCGGTCTTATCTGTCTTATCCTCAAGTTTTTTCTGGCTGTTTGTATATGTACGTGTGTGTGTATGCACATTTTTGTGTATAAAATTCCAGCCACATCCATTGTTTAAAAATCAAAAATGAGAAGGATTTTACTAAAAGCATTTTGGGAAAAGCTCTGCTCTCGGTTTTCCTGTCAAAGTTTTTCTAAGCTCTTATTTTTATTAGTCAAAATGTTTAGAATCCCCAGGAAATCCTGGGATGAACCGTTTCCTCTTTGAGCTGTAGCCCTCAGGGGGAAAAAAAAGAGAACGCTCAGATCCTTCAAAGGTTAGAAATTTTTAAACTGTATTTTTTGCAGATTTTTTAAATTAGGGGAAAAGTAAGTTAGGAAGATGCTTAGCTTTATGCTACGGTCCTGGGAAAGATAGATCTCTTTGTAGAAAAGCCTGAAGAGACCCTTAGATCTGAGCGAGGAAATCTCTTAGGCTTGCATCTTAAGAGGCAACCAGTTGTGTGGTGGAGGCATGGCAGGTTCATTTGAAAGACCATCTTTATGTTTTTAAAAAGTAGATGGAAAAAGAACATTTTCTTTCCCTCAACCAGAACGTGTGTGAGTTAGTGAACATCTAACAGCTTTGTATTCAGAGGCTGTTAATGCCCTGGTGATACTTTTATTTTCTTATTCCTTTATTTTTTTTCCCCTCAGATCTTATTTGCTATATACCTGAGGTTTTACAGCAGTAAATCCAGTTGACAGTTTCCCTTCCTTCAGATCAACTTCAGTGGAAACAGTGTTTGTAAACAAATAAGGACTTCCAAGTTGCAAAGACATTGGTACATCATTAATTTTAAACTCCTTTGGGATTTAATGCTTAAAGCCAGTTGAGTTACTTAAAGTTAGGCACGTGAGTAAGAATATGCATCAGAGACTGCAGCTGTGGCTGAGCCAGCGGGCACTCAGCATGTGTTGCTTACCCAAGAGCTGAGATGATAACTTGGGATGGAGTGGGCACTGTTGTTATAAACATGATAAGCTTTCATCATCATCAAGGACATTTTGGGGGTACACAAATGTAAATGGTAAAGAGTTACTTTGTTTCCTCTGTGCAAGTATGTCCAGGTGGACAACAGGTTGACCATCAGCCAGCAGTGCTCTAGAAGGCCAATAGTATCCTGGGGTGCATTAAAAAGAACATGGCCAACAGGTCAAGGGAGGTTCTTTTCCTCCTCTACTCTGCCCTGGTGAGGCCTCATAGGGAGTTCTGTGTCTAGTAACAGTGTCACAATTCAGTGTCTCTGTTTTGCAAACGGGTAGGTGAAGAGGAAAGACTAAGGGAGGGAGACTGACAATGCATTACCTCAACTTTCTGGGTTTAAAACATGCAGAATGTCCCCCTAATACACCAGCAACTTCCTAAGTTTGGAAAATTATGATCTTTATTGAAAATCTTCTGAATTTGTTTGGGCTTTGGATTTAAGATGGCTGTCAGGAAATACTCAAAGGAAATACAAGCTTCCTAATTTTAATTCCAGTGTCTCCCACGCAGCCAAGTTGTCTGCACAGACAGCCTGAAAGCTCTCAGACTGTTTCCTCTGCTGGAGCAGTGTTGTGAAGTTAGACGTTAGGAGGAATAATGAGGGTCATATAATAAGGACTTCTACTAGAGAAGGTTAGAATTCCCTTCCAGTTGGAATATCTGACGATCAGCCCTTTATTGCCGTGGGCCAGGACGAGTCAATAAACTTCATATGCATGTGATTTTTTTGAGCCATTTGGCCTTTTACACTTTGCTTCTTTGATACCTAAGATCATTAACTCCTCTTCTGTTCTTCTTGTTTGCATTTCTACAGGTGCTGTTTGCACTAAACCAAACTCTGCTCCAGCATGAAAGTCTCCGAGCAGGCAGTTTGCAGGCCCCGTACACCACTGAAGATCTCATCAAACATTATAATTGTGGAGACCTGAATGCTGTTATATTCAATCATGACACTTCCCAGGTAAGCAGAAATGTTGTGTATGAGCCAGCAAGCTGACAACAAATCATTTGTTTTAAAAGAGATGGTATTTTCTCTTACAAAGACAGGAAGTGGTTCTCTTACCAAAGTTCCTGATCTAAAATTTCTACACTGGATATAGTGACCTGTATTCATTAAAATTCTTGGCATCTGTTTCTACCAGATAATCACGTGCATAGTTTTCCCCAGCACTGCATCCTACAGGTGTCATATGACAAAAAAAGGGTGTAATTCAGCTGATGAATAGAGGCATAGAGAGGTTAAGAGCTTGGCATAAGTCCTTTCAGGTGCCTTAAGCTCAGCAGAAATTAAAACACCAGACTCATGGTCATCACTTTCTACCCCATCTCTTTTTTTTCCTCTTCCTTTTGATGCCCCATGTTTTCTTCTCCATGTGTGCCTCATCTGCATAGTGAGAGTTTGGGGTTTCCTAGGTATTGCTTCGACTCTGGGGAAGTGACTGCCTGGAAAACTTTCCTAGGAATGTGCCTTAAAAGAAGTTAATTGTGGACACTTGTGGGACTGTTGAATGTGGTCTCCTCATTAAGGGGGAAAAAAATTCTTTGTAATATTTGAGCTTATGTTTGAAGAGGAAGTGAACCTTATGTAAATACTCTGTAAAGTAAATAACTTCTCAAACATGTCATATTTCAATAATTTTGTATGTGTCTCAGACAGCCCTTCCGTCTCTGTTTATCTTAGTTATCCAAAGCTATTAAAGACTCAATGGAGCAGAAATCTGCTTTCCAGACTAGTTTGATAGTTCATGGCAAACTTGGAGATTCTCATTTGATATATAGGTTCCTCTTTCTTCTTCCCCATTAATTCTTTGGAAACTTGGTCTATGGGTACCGTCTCTTACCTCATCTTTTTATTTGATAAATGTTCACAGATTCCTGTCTCAGATGCAGTGACTTTTTTGAAGGGGACCTTTATATGCTTTGCCAGCCTAAGCATTTTGTATGTTTTGCCAATGAAAGTCCATTAAATCATGATAGTGGCTTACCATTATGATGTTGAAATCAAGAATAACTACATGACCTCAAGAGAACTGAGATCAGGTAATCGGAGATCTCTGGGGCTTCTTACCTTGCTGTTGTTATCCTGAGTTGCACAGGGCTCTGTGGGTCACTAGTTTCTCAGATGAAGAATTGAGAAAGTAAAGATGGCTCCAGTCTGCAAGGTAGCTACTCTCCACAACATAGGTTTTTTTTTGTTTGTTTGTTTGTTTGTTTTTGGTAGAGTTTTTATATGCTGCTTCTAGAATTTCTAGGTGGAAATAGAAAATACTTCCATTGCAGCTTCTCCAAGCAATCTATCACAGAACTAACTTCAGCAATTGCTTGGACAGTTGGAAGTTCTTAAATCATAGATAAATGGTTATATCTCCTCTTTTCCCCTATCTGGTTATGTTTCTCAAATTGCAGGAAGACTGGTTAATGGTAATGAATGGGATCAACTCTCCTTCACCCTTGTAGCCCTCTAGAGTGAAACACTTTTTTAGCATAACTAAGCAGGACATGAAAGGTGTTGTTAATGGAGCAGTAGTAAAGCAGATGTTTGTGTAGCAACAGAGATGCCAGAATTGTTTTTTCTGGGCTATCTTGCACTGAAAAGCAAAGGGATAAACCAACTCTGTTCAGAGTATGTTTCTAAAGGTGTGGTGTGTGAGTTGAAAAAGGTAGAGAGCTCAAGACTTTAGAGGATCCTAGAGAAGATAACTTGCAGGCAAGCACACAGGATAAACGTAAGGTGACCTTACAGAAGTAATTCTTCTGAGGTGTGGTGATGTATTTGTCATGGACGCAAATAAACAAATGCTAGTTGTAAAATCAAGAAGACAGTCCTGATATCTGAATGCCTTGTGTCATCTTTTAATGGCTATCAAACAATGTAATTTTGCCAGCTTTCTTCTGTGCCTGTGTCCCTGAGGCAAGTTATTGCTGTTCACGCTGATCGCACTGACTCACAGACATCTGTGGTTTGTTGACACAATGTCCTATAACAGCACTGTGTTTCAGACTTGAGATGCTGTAAAAGCTTTTTTATACCTGCAAATTCTTGAATCAATGTGAGTTTAAAAACAGTGTTAAAGAAGAAAAAAGCCAACAACCAGTGAGGGTTCAAGCAATAGCGTTAGTCATGGGCTCAGAGTGTATACAGTTGATAGAGATTATAACACTTAGAGGCCATGGAAAATTAAAATCCCTATATGTATATTAGTCCCTCCAGAACTCTAAATGTTGTGGAGTATTTTCCTCTTATGGGCTGTTGCTCTTAATTCAAGTGAAGAGGTTTTTTGTTCGGTAGTGTTTTTATAAACCAGCTTTATATCATTTATTTTTAATTGCAAGCAGTACAGAATAGAAAATTAAAGCCCAAGATAAACTCTCCATTCAGTTAACATTTGCCAGTGGTACTTCCAGAGTTTATTCTGTGTGTTTTTTGTAAGCATGGTGTCCCTGCCATGGGGAATCTATTTGGTTATCAAATTTGATTAGCCTGGCTTAAATATTAAACACGAAGCATCGCCTATGGGATCTTTCTCATGAACAACTAAATCTAAGCACAGACTGTGAGTGTAATACAGTCCTCATCAGGTGAGGAAAAATGATAATCCTACAAGTGAAGGAAAACTTTGAATATCACAGAGCTGCAGAATAAAGGACAGCCTGTCCATTAGTTGCCTCATTTGGGAGCCATTGGTTTAAGTAAATGGAACGTGCCAGAAAAGCAGCTGGAAATTCCAACATCACACCAGGGACACTTGAAGGGACAAAGGTATATGTGTAGGAGCTTTCTCAATTCCTCTACCACGAATCTTTGGAGATGGATCATCTTCAGTAGCTGCCTGCAAAAAGCTGCGATGGCTTTGCAGCAGAACTCATCTTGGAGCAGGAAGAAGGAGCAAAAATACTACTGCTTTTGTCTGTGTTATGGATGACTTTCTTGAGCTTCTTCAACGTTGCTGAGGGAGCCTTTGGAAAAACTGTGGTTTCCCAGCATTGATCTTGACAACTTCTGTGGCATTTGGGAGGAGAGGGCAGTCTGTGCCTGTAGAGGGTGCAGAAGGGATGGTGCCACGAGGAAAAGTGTGGGAAAAGGGCATTTCATAGACCAAATCAGGAGCTTGGGCACCAGCGCAGAGGACAGTTCCTGTCTTGGAGCAATCAACACCAATGACACTCAAGCACTAAACCCTTTCTTCTTGGTTTCAGTGTTGAGGTTCTTTTTACTTTGTATTCTTTTTAAATTTTAATCAAGAGCAGCGAAAGCTGAAAACACCTCTGCTTTCCTTTGGTTATATTACATTCCTCATTCCTTTCTCTTCCTTTCTTTCTTTCTTTCTTTTTTTTTTTTTGTTTTAC
>PPHD01012321.1:0-18122 GCA_002909625.1 Bambusicola thoracicus | reverse complement strand
TGGGTCGGGCTGTCCCGCAGGATGGGAACGGCACGGACTGAAGCCGCTCCTCCTCAAGCCCTGACCCAGTTCTCACGCAGAGCCTTGGCAGCTCGCCGCAGGTCAGCGATTCCGTGCGCCTCCGTGCCTCTCCTTCAGCTGTTTGTAAGAAGGCCATAACCAGCACGAGACTCATCCTGAAGTGAGAGAAATAAATGCTGTACTCACCCCCCCACCACCCCACCCCCCCCGAAGAACCAGCTGATTTCTGCTCTGCTCACTGTGTGACATGGAGGTTTGCAGATCCGGTTAACTTTAACCCAGTGTACTGTTAAAAACCTGGCCCAGCTGTAACGACGGAGGCGCACCCCATCCATCCCGACGGCCGCGGGCGGCACCGCGCGGTGGGACAGCCCGGCCGCAGGGGGGCGCCGCTCCGAAGGAGCGCGGGATCACCCGACGCGCCCATGACGTCACAGGGGCGCGCCACCCGTTGCCACGGCAGCGGCGCGCGTTCCGCAGAGCCGGCCGCGCTGCCCGGCCCGCTGCTGGGGGCTGCGTGCCTTGTCTGCAGCCTTCCTCCTTTCGACACGGCACGTGTTTAAAAGTGGGGTTTAGAGACGGCACTGCGTGAGCGCTGTCGCCTGGTTGTCATCGGCCGTGCTCAGAGCTGAGTTGACAGCCTCGGGCTGCAGAAACCTTTGGGGCAGTGCAGTGAGTGCAGCCCTCGGACGTTATTCCTCTTGAACCAATGCATCTACCTATGTATAATTACTAATTACATGTTTAAAGAATCGCTTGTGCCTCAAGTGAATTAAAAGTTTTGTGCAAACAAGGACAGACAGCAGACAGGGGAAATCAGAAAAGTGTTATCGGCCACAGTCAGAGAAATGGCACTGCTACAGCTTTGGGTTTGGTTTGGTTTGTTTGTTTGTTTTCGTTTTTCCCTTTTTGTTAAACAAAAGGGAAATGGCTTGCAAATCAGAGCTGCATCACCAGCCAAGTATCTGGTGACTCATGGGCTGCTTTGTGCACAAAGCAGCCTGAACAATTGGTCTCTAAAATACTTCGCTGTCAAATGAAAATGGGAATCTAAAGCAAATTGCCCATCTGGGGAGAAAGTTTGGATGTTGACAAAAACAGTCTGTGGAAGAACACGTGAATTTCTGCTGGTTACCACTGACCCGACTGCAGGGAGCTGCCGCTGTGCGCATTGCCGTCCAGCAGCACTTCCCTGTGTGATCCTTCCCTGCGTGTGTTCCCTGGCTTTGCCAGGCAGCAGAGGGAAAGCAGGGCTGGCTGAAAGGCCACCTCTTATTCTCCTTTATTCCAAAGGTCAGCCCTGCTGTCTGGGCTGCCTGCTGCCCTCACTGCCCCAGGCCGCCCTACTGTCAGCTGCGGGTGACATCACTTTGCTTTGGCTCTCTTCCCAGGATTCTCAGTGCACATTGGCCACAAAAGGGGTGGTGTGTTTATTATACCAGTGCTGCGCCGTCCCCAAACAGATGAAGGATTATCTACAAATACTTCCTTGCAGAGAGAGATTTCAGCATTGTAAATCACAGAATCACACCGAATCACAGAACTGTAAGGGTTGGAAGGGATCTCTGGAGATCCACCAGTCCAACCCCTTAGAGCAGGGGTCCTGCAGGAGGTTGCATAGGAAAACACCCTGACAGGTTTGGAAACTCTCCAGAGAAGGAGACTCCACCACCCCTCTGGGCAGCCTGTGCCAGGGCACTGCCACCCTCGAAGTAAAGGAGCTCTTCCTCTTGTGATGGTACAGTGAGATCTCCCTTCAAAGTTCAGTGGGAGCATTTGCACTTAGACATATTTCCATGATTTTTCTTCAAGAATTTTGGTTTGGACGTGTACCATGTTGGAATTTCTCCTCGTCAGAGCAACCATCTCTGATTTAACTGAACTTCTGCAATGTATGAGACCTAGAACCATAACCTGTCATCGGATTGCAGGCTTATCCGTTCAGATCCATAGCTTTATGCTGTCTGTTCAGCCTATGTCCCCACTTTGCAATAACTTGATACAGCATCTCCTCCTCCACGAGGAGTTACCTGAAGGTGTGCAGGAGGAGTCTCTGCTCCAAAGGATGAATTTCATTCTGTTATGCTTAAATGGGCAGGGAGATTTGGGATACAAGAAATGCATACATTCAGGAGCACCTGATTGAGATTTCATTGCTTGTATTAATGTTGTGAAACAGTCCAGTGTGACCAGAAGAAGACAATACTTTAATTTTTCAAACACATTATTTTTTCTTATTAGTACAGCTGAATGTGTGAATGCTGTTTTGTAAAGTATTCTAATTAATCTACTAAATGGTATTTCCTACAAGAAATGCCATTCTGTTACAGCCCATAGCCTTAGCTCGTATGAGTAGTTCAGCCAGCTTAATTGGGAACGTCCACACATATGGCACATCAGAGATTGCTAATTAGAGAAGTTGGGATTTTCAGAAGAGCCTAAGAGATCCAGGAGCAGAAGTGCCAGTCCGCTGTGTCATAAGCATTCCAGCCAGCTAATTGAAATTCACTGATGTTATAATTAGCACATTCACTGAAATGCGGTTAGGGATGCTAATGGTTCTAAAAAACTGGTTCTGCTCAGACACTGGATCTTGTTTCCCCCGATGTCAGCGGGAACGGAAATGGATGTGGGTTTTGCCATATCCATTAAGAAAAAAACAAAAATCCAATAGGCAATTTCCTGTCATAAAAAGATTTGAGAGGGAGCAGATGGGGGAAGATTAATGCAATTGTGATGCGCTTTCTTTTTTTACCAGCCTTTTCTGTTTCATTTTTAAGAGTGTACCTAAAATGTACTCTTCCACATAGAAAGCTTATTCATTAGCTCTTAAAATAAACTATAAAGATCTCATCTACAAACCCACAATGTTAGTGGAGATACCAGGCATCACTATTAACGCCACAAAAACTTGAACAAAAAAAATACAAAGTACTTGTTTAGCACAGACCAGTGCAGCCTTCACTAGCAGGCTCTTCTGATGCACTTTCACTGGTCACAGCAAGAGCTGTTGCTTCAGAGAAGTGAAGGACCTCATTCATTCATGGGGAATGGGAAATCAAAGAGTGGCAGCCAAGATCTCCCTCAGTGGCCGAATTGCAGCATTTGCAGAAAGGCTGCTGTGCTGCTCAGAGGGGAGGGCACTACAGTGTGATTCTGTCTGGTTTCCTTGTGCCCTTTAAAATCTCTGATATCCTAGTGAGAAATCTGTCTAAGCCCGTGAAGTCATCTCTCTTGCTGATGTGTTGACTGAATCACAGATACATTTTCAGAACGTGTCAAGTTGGAACAATTATGTTTTTACTTGAAATGTAGCTTTGAATTGAACTGTATGAGAGAGAGAAAAACAGCCAATCCATTATGCTATTTGGATTCCTTGGAAGTCCTTTTAACCCTTCAAATTCCTGCCACAAACATTTAGAGAACTTCCTGCAGGGTTCGTTTTATTTTGTCTTGGTTGTGTTTCTTTGGGTTCCTTTCAGGAGAAATCACACACAGACAGCATGAAGGGGCATTACAAAGTGACTCACTTCAGAACTGGCCATTATAAAGCTGTGGCAGCTGAAAACAAAAATGGCAATTGATGGACAGAGGATAGTCTTTCAGAATTATGACAAGATTGTTTTGGCATTAACAGGGGTATTAGCCCATCTATTTCAGCCATCTAATTTATTTGGTTAGGTTAGAAGATTCTGTTCTTCATCTGAATGGTGAAGGGAGAGGAGCAGAGGCTCTCAGAAAATGCTTCAGGTAATTCTACTTAAGCAAGAACTGAACACTTAAATGAGACCTTCTGAAGGATGAATGCCTTTGTTGGTATAGGGTTCCTACCTTTCTCACCTGGACTTTTTCATTTAAAAAGCACAACTATTGAAACTTCAGTCTTTTCTTGTGCATGTGAAGCTTAAAAAGAAGCACAGCATAGACAAGTGCAACCTGGAAATAAAGATATTGGCTCTAGAGAGGAAGGGGCAGCCAAAAAAATCTTGAGTTGGTGTATCATTGCCACAGCTACTCCGAGAGTCCATTCATAACCCCATCTAACAAAGTAGAGGAGTATTTTGGGACAGTTTGCAGCCAGCAGACTGCTCCTAAAGGGAATATTTTCTCCAGCATAATTAGATAAAGCTCTAGGGCCCTTACCTACCCTAGAACTGGGAGCTAAAATAATAACTCACCTTCCATCAAGACCCTGTACCAATTCAGTTAGATGAGCCAAAAAAGAGTGAACTAGGTTACATAGCAATAGAATAAGATCCAGACATCCTGGATGATATTGAAGTAAGTGGAATGGCAAAAAAAGAAAAAAAGAGAGAGAGAATTTAAGTAGAGAACAGAAACTGAACAGCACTAGGTGAAAACTCTTTATAACCTAGTAATGTGCACTTATGAAATCAACAGATACAAGTTCATAACTAAGCACACGTTTGTAAACGAGTGACTCCTATAGACTGCAAACCGATGTTGGTTTGTTTCTGTATGTGGTGACACAAAGCACTGCTCATATTACAGCATACAGTCTGTATACCTTCCTGACATTTTACTGGCTTACTGTGAACCTCACTGCCTCACTGCCCTGTGCTCAGCTAGCCAGCCAGCAGGTGTGGCTATAGAGCCCGGTCCTACCTCTGAAACAACCCGATGTCTTTCGGCTGCCAGTGAACAGATGAGGATGTAATCACTGTGACCATTTCTAAGAAGGATATAATAACACTACAAGCTTACTTTCAGCATCAGAAACCCCAGGGCATGTTCAGAAGCCATAGTTGTAAACACGACTGCTATACAGGTGGGAGTCCTTCATGCTTGTAAGAACACTCAGTTAAAAATACTGGTCTCATCGAAATTTCCTGAACTGGATCAGCCAAAATGCTTATTTTTAGTTCAGGTTTCAATGCCTTATCATTTTAAGGGAAACCAGTTGCCAGGTGAAAAGTCTTACATACAGCTTGACTGCAGGAGGTTGCATAGGAATTAGACTATGTGAATTCTAAATAGGTAATACACAATGAATATTTAAATACTAGATATTTGATGATAAATATTACTTACTAAATATTTTTAAATCTTTCATGTCTGTCATGCTGCTCAGCAGGGTACAGCTTACAGTTATGTTTCAGAAGAAAAGGGGTTTCACAGGCAGTGGTGGATTACTAACTAGTATTTTCTCTCAGCACTATAGAAGTATGCTGAAAATAGCTTTTAGCTAAGATATTCCTCCCAACTTTTTTGGTACATTAGCTTTACTTTTGTTAATGATGCTGTGGCTGGAAAACCTAAAAACCAGAAATAGCTGTGGAGCCATTATCTGTAAAAATAGGTTTGAAGTCTTGCACAGAAGAGAATTACTTCTGTTCAAGCTGTATGTGAGATTTTTCACCTGGCAACTGGTTTCCCCTAAAATGATAAGACATTGAAACCCGAACTAAAAATAATCATTTTGGCTGATCCAGTTCCTCTTTATTGTACATATTTTAGATTTTTCAGCAGTTTTCTTCTGTTGCATTTTCCAGGTGGTCTATGACATTGCTAGGAAGAAGTACAAACACTCTAAGCTAGAGGGCTACAAGAGTTAGAGGCTAGGAATCACTTGGAATGTTAGAAAAATACACAATGGTAAAAAATCTGATTTTTGTATTTGAGTTTTAAATAAATGTTTCTTTTCTTTTACGGCCTTATAACATAATAGCTATTTAAATTCAGTAATTGCAATACAAAATCTTGAAATGCGAAGAGAATTTTACATAACACTGAAATGGAACAAAACATTCATACCATTAAAATTAGGGCACATCTTAATTCCTTCTTATTTAATCTTGCATTTTGTGTTAAACATAAGAACTGTGTGGCCCTTTTGGGTTTGCTCTCTGGCCTGTGACTTGCTGCCAGCCTGTCTGTGCAGGAGCAATGCCAGCGCTGTGGTAGGATTAATGAAGTGCTGACTGACAGAAACAAACAGTAGCAGCACTTTCTGTGAGTTATCTAAGATTCACTGTGTCCAGCACACACACATGGGTGAGAAAAACCATACAGACCCTCTGAAGAAAGCAGATTTACTATAGTTAAACCTTTAATGAGAACTTCCATGTGTAATAAACAGTTTAGAATGCTTCACAAATTTGTATTTATTAAGTGTATATGCTACATATAGCTATTCTTTATCAGCACTAAGCTGGTACATCGCCATGCCTTGAGCTCAAATGCTGGGACAATTATAAGAGATTAAAGTGAGATTTAGATGCTAGGCTATTTTTAAAATCTCTTACTCTACTAACGCATATTCCTATATAATCCTATCTAAAAAATGATTTTGAGGGCTCAGAGTAAGTAGGGAAAGGGGGGCTTAATGTAACCAAATCCAGAAAAAGCCTAGATAAGCTACAGGTTTGAGTTGGAGCTGAGAAAAGCAGATTTCTCACTGCACCTCAGCTCGGAAGGTGAGAGAGAACTCTTGGAAGATCTCACACAGAAAAGCAGTACCTCTGAGGCTCCAAGATAAGGTGTGAAAGGCAGGCAGAGCTAGCCGATTCTCCAAGAACAAAACATAACATAGATTTTATATCAAGTGGCAGACTGGATCTGACAGTAGCCTAGAAGACATCTGGATCATGCTCCTTCCTTGCTGTGCTGCTGGCTGAAGTGATTTGGAGTGAATGAAGTAATCTTATTGCTGAACATGTCAGATTCCTCATCTGTGAAGTAGTATTGACTTCTGAAAGGCCTTCTGAGAGCTACTGATGGGAAATGCTAGCTAGGATCAGTATTGAAGTGCGATGTTCTCCCCACAAAAGAATGATGTTTGAATTCTTTTAGAACCACACTGAAAAAAAAAAGTTTTAAAATGGTAGACAGAGGAGAGATGATAATCAAATGAGTTCTGCTGTTAAGTGCTTTGATAGCACGAAACTATGATTTGTCTGCATGCTGTACGCCTCTGCTGCCTTGCCCAGTTAGCAAACATAACATCATTGAAATGGGAAATCATAATGCAAGCAGGAACCTCCTAACAAGAAGGAAACTGGAAAGAGAGGGAGGTAGTACTTTTACAAGTAATTGGAAATAACTACCCTGTAAGAAATACCTATTGGACTTACTGTTGCAGCTGAAGGTACAAGCAGATTGCAACATTACCAGCCATAGGCTACACAAGGGATTCTTGCAAATATAGACCAACCATGCAGCTCCAGCACTTTTGGTCTTTGTTATTAGTTCCTATGATTTTTGTTTGTTTGTTTTTCTGCAGAAAATATCAAAAATAAGTATTGATTGCCTATAAATGATTATTTAAAAACATGCCATGGTTGCTTAACTGCTGAGATATCTCTTCCAAGTGAAAAGACTGATTTTAAGAGACAGAGGCTGAGTTAGACAAAGAGTACCTTACATCAACCGTTATTCTGAGGTGCTGCAGATATCCTTCCATACTGTTTGTGGGGTAGTGCAATTCTGACAGTAAAAGCTGTACTTTGTAAAGCTCTGTTCAACAGCAGTCTCTAAATTTAATGGAGAAGATGTAACAGATGTTGAAACAAAAGAGTTATTTTCCTAGCATAAGGATTTTGGACTCACTGGGTTTTTGTTTTTTTTTCTGTTCTTGTCGCAGAAAGCTTATGTAGACTGTGACAAGACAGAATTACATGGAATATACAAACATCCTCTCAAAATTCAGAACTTGAATCATCCCTCGAGATGCTTGAATACAGCTGCTAATTATCTCATAGACTGTATTTCACTACAGTTTGAAGAATATACGATGCCAAAGGAGAAAGCATTCAGTAACACCATATAGTCTTTAACTGTGTGAATGCTTCTCAAAAACAGAAGCCTTTCTAAGGGGGGAAACATTACACTAATTTCAGT
The DNA here is from genome assembly GCA_002909625.1 of Bambusicola thoracicus. Lineage (NCBI taxonomy): Eukaryota > Metazoa > Chordata > Aves > Galliformes > Phasianidae > Bambusicola > Bambusicola thoracicus. Next base: position 10,241 of record PPHD01012321.1, on the reverse strand, counting down.
GCAGAAGCGAGAAGCAGCCAGTGCAGGGGACATTCCTCCATTAAGAGTTTGTAGATGAAATATGCATAAAGTTCACCCTTCCTGACAAAATGAAACTGGTCGGGAGGAAAGAGAGCAATTCTCCTTGTTTCATGCAGCAGGAGGTGCACCACGTATCAGGCTCCACGACAAAATCCACTCATGTTAAAATATTGTTCTGCTTTTTTTCTGAAAGGGATGGAATGCCTTAGGATCTCAAACTATGATCCACCCTATTCTTCATTTCCATACATCGTACCAAGAAGCTTCATTACGTTCAAGATAATGATTCAGTATTCGAATGCTGAAAATTCAAAAAACTGTGACTTCAGCAAAAGCTCAATGTGTGCATTTAACAGATGTATTATTATTTCAGTGAGTCTTAGAAGCAAATGTAGCATTACTGAAGATGGAAACAATTTTGTTGATATCATTGAACACACGTAAGCCAGAATGAAACATCAATGTCCACATAATCCTCTGTGACCTCTCAATTATTCGCACACAGCACAACAGCAATTTCAGAGATTGTAGTGAAGAGAAGCGTAACTCAATCTTTCTATGGCACGTGTGCTCGTCCCTTTAACTTTCTTATTCAGTAATCAGTGAGATAGATTAATCTGCAGTGTATTTTAGCAGCAGTAAGAGCTGAAGCAGAAATACCTTCGCCCACTGTGAGTCTGTGTGTTCTTTGTGATGCTATTTTCCATCGTGATTGTATCTCTGCCATGGTGCCTGATTATCAGAGGAAAAGTCATTGCATGCAGAAGACAGTGTATTGGTTGCTAACCATGGCGGAGTTGCGTAGGATATCCTTTGTATCTAATGCTGGAGCTGGCTAGAACAAAGAAGGGCTAGTACAAAACAATTGCTGTAACTTCTCATGGATTAAAAAAACCTTTCAGTAATAACATACAAGCTCCTAAAAATGCAGCTTAGAGAAGTTTCACTCAAATAGTTATAACTGAGTGTCAATACTTTTTTAGATTCAGGAAAGCCCAGCACTGCCCACTGCTGCTCAGCCTCTGCTCAGACTGCGTCCATCTTAACCACAGTAATTAGAAAGAAAAAGGAACAAAAAACTTCCTTGACTGAACTCGTGAAACTGACTGCCATCCAGAGAGTAGCATCTTGATTCCTGGAACTGGCAAAACATTCACTGATTTCTAGGAACATCAGTGTTTGATTTGGGTTATCTGCCTTAACTCTACCTTTCAAATCACATCAAACCCAACTCCATCTGTTAGACAATTCTTTATACCAGGCCAGCTAGCTTTTGCATGTTAGCATCTACTCTTCTTTAAACATATGCAATCGGGCCACAGTGTACCCCTTTGGTGTTACATAAAACCCACAGGTGTACTGTCATAAAAAGGTTCACTGTAGGGTGGCAATGGAAACATATTGGCATGAAGAAACGCCCTCTTTAACTGAGTTGGTCATATGATTGGTATTTGGCAGAGACTCACAGCATGACTCAGTGAAATCTTTTAACAGTGAAGCTTCTCATATAGTAAACATTCCCAAGCACTAGACTCTATAGTTTTATTTCACTGAAGCAAAATCCTATTATATTAAATTATAACGTGGAAACATTCTCTGTTTTAATTTAATGAATACAGCTCTTTAAGTCTCTGCCATCTGTTCCACCCTTTAATTACAAAAACAAAAAAGAACATTCACAATCTCATCACAAAAAGAAGACTAGAAGTGATTTGGATACACAGGTAAGTATTATACCCTGACTGCTAGCACCTGTTACATACATGGTTTCAGTTGACAGGAAAGCTAAGCTATGCCGGTATCGTCCTGGTTTTAAATACATACACTGGTAGTTTCAAATGAATAAATGGTTATTCATTCCTTCACCTGAAAATCTTATTCTCCAGCATTGTGACTTTCATTTTAGAGATAACTGCTTTTCGGGATAAGTGAATTAATCTTCGTGCTTGCAAGCCATTGAGCACGTACAGTCTTCTGGGGCAAAAGATGGCACAGAAAAACAGTACACAAAAGGCCATGTTACAGCCACTCTGTGCCAGCAGGTGTTTGGTTTGTGGGGTTTTATATTTTATTTTTTTTACATCATGGGCTCTCCTCTGTAAAAAGAATATTTACATGTATTTCCTCTGGATGACCATGTAGAATGCATTTACATTTAAAACACAGGAACAAAAGGCAACCATTTGCATTCAGCGGTGCTGCCCCAAAGCTTGTTCATTTGTATCATTTACAGACATAGGAAAATAATAGTTTTGTTCACCTAGCAGTCACAGATCTCCTCTTAGGGATAACTTACACTTCGAAAAAAGTGCATTTCAGTTTAAGAAAAACAAAAACCAAACAATAAGCAAAACTAATCAACCAGCCAAATCTGTAATAGTTCCTGTAACACCTCATGGAAGTGGAAATGAGAACTGATACAAGACACATTCCATCTCCCGACCCCCCAGCCCATAGTACCTCCTGCTATACTGGTTTCACAGTACAGAGTAAGAGCAAGAGTTATTTTCTGGAAAACAGAAGCGTATTAAATAGTCCCATGAAACCAGAAGAGCTTGTTGTGAAAGCAGTCCTATCTCAAGGCTACCGTAACATACACAACTTTATTGTGGAAATTCTTTCACTTGCTATATTACCTACACGTGAATAATTCTTGTTCCATTTTGGTATGTTTGCCTGCTGCCTCCAATTGGACATTGTCAAAAAAGTTGCTTGGAATACCAGAAGTACAAATATGAAAGAAGTACAAATATGAAAGATCTTCCTTTGCAATAGATGCTATTTTTTAAGGGAAGTGTAACTATACTGAGGACAGAGAGAGCCTTTCATGAAAATGTATGTTGAGGGGCTACATCTGGAAACAGCTGCAACATAGGATGGTAAATTCTACACAGTTACACAGCTGGGAATAGCTTATATTATTACTTTGATGACCTGGATCTCTGTGTATCACAGTAGCAAGCAAGGCTATTACCAGCTTTTGAACTTGAAACTGTCAGCTTTTGGATGCACTTACTGCCTATGAAGAAAATTCAGCTAGTTATTCATCTAACACAGCTCAAGAGCAGCATGAACTTGGGCAGTCTGGGCCTGTAAGCTTTCAGAATTTGTTGACTGGACTTCTACCAACTACATGTTTGCAGCACCTGTACAACAGACATGCAACAAAATGTACTGGACATGTGTACTTCAAGGTTAACAAAAGGAAGGTGTTATTTTGTTACTGAATGTACTCAGCAGTAACCACCAATAGCATATTCATAAAAAAAGAAAATAAGATGTTTGGTTACTAAGATTCCAGTTCCAGGTGAAATGAGAAGAGCTTTGGCATTATCATCTACCAGTTTTACCAGAGATTAATGAGTCAGTTCACAGCCAATTCTTGTTCTTCAGTTAATGAGAGAATTTTATTAACCAAACTTGTAACAGTGTATTTTTTACTGTCACTACACACCTCTTAAGAGAGAAAAGCTTCTCAAATTAGAATGGTGTTTCCAAACCTTATGAGGTGCTGCAGGGACCACTAAATTCCATAGATTAAATAAGTAAAATGTATTACTCAAAGAGAAGAGATCAGGGTTTGCTGTTGCAGTTATCACTGGGAGAACTGGGAAGTCTGGTGCATATGAAGAAGATATCTTTTGTTCTCAGGATTGACCACTGCCCTTTTCAGTCATTTCTTTTTTTTCTTTTTAATCTTTCCCAGGTCATGAGAATTTGACAGAGATGATGAGGAAAGGTTGTGGAAGGTGGCCCAGCTCAAGGCTGCAAGGGTAAATAGTTTTAGTTAGGAAAACTGGAAACAGTATTTCATGCAAGAACATAGAGTTAGTAATGAAGAAACTCAGGTTTATCAAGTGTAGCTCCATCCACCCGGGGATATTCTCTCTCCAGGTAATTCACCATTGTTATTTCATTTTGTATGTTTATATATTTACCATTATTGCACACACAAATATTTTGACTGGCAGTGAGATGGCATGACTAGGAGTTTCTGTTTGGGCAATATAGGAGTAGGAAGAATGCTTATGCTAAGGGCTGAAAGGTGCTGACAATACATGATTTTACAGTGCCAAACCTGAGTCAGTCTGTGCACCTTTGTTTCCATGAATATTAAATGGGTTCCCAAACTTTCTTCAAAAAAGAAGATATATTCTATCTGGGCTTTGCATAACAGTAGTGCAAATAATTTCAGGTTACTGTAATATGTTCTTCAGCCCAACCCTTAAAATAAGGCTTTTGGTGAGAACACAGTTATGTAAGGCTGTAACAAGATTTGGAATGATAATTATTATCCAACTTGTCACCTATTTTTAACATCTAAAATGGAAGGCACTGAAATTCTTAATGATAATATTCAAAGAGTGAAGCACAGCAGTGAATCTATCACAATGAAATCTGAATCAGTATTAGGTTAAAAATAAGGTCAGGTTATTATTTGTAACTAGCGATCACTAATAATACACTTGTTAACCCCAGTGAAACAATATCAGGGTCTAAGAATAAATGTTCCTATGCAGTGAATATAACACAGTTCTCCCTTGTCCTTTAGCACATACACAAATAGATTTCAAAAGAAATTTTCCCTCCTCTGTCTCTATTCAAAGCAAGTATTTAAAGCAGCAGCCAGGACACTGCACTGCTGAGAAGTGACACTGAGCTGAGTGGCAAGGCAGTAGTTTAGCAAGGCACCTTTAGCAGATTGTGTGTACCTGTTTTGTCATGCAAGACATCTGTGGTATCTTCAAAACAGCATTGGTATAGCATTAATGTGCTTCCAGAAGTCATGGGTACAATTCTCCCCAGTTGAGTTCATGCTTCCTACACTACAACACGCTGGCAGTGCTACGAAGAAAACATATATTTACCTGGCAGGAAAGCAGGGGAGGAATAGCTCACATTTTCTTGCTCCAATCCTTTTTGCAGTTGTTATAGCTTAATTCTCTAGTGCTTGAGCCAGATGAAGGTCAGTAGGATAGTCACTGTAATGTAGCATTAACTGAAGAGTAAAAATCTGAGAGATGAAAAAAAGAAAAAAAAGCATTGGTTATAACGCAAAGAATCTCCCTCATTCACTCAAATAAATAGGCTACAGAATGACTATACTGGGTAGGTGTTGCCTGTCTTAAGTGTAACTGGAACTCCAGGACAAGAAAAAGAATCACAAGATAAAAGCAAGAGCCCTTTCAGTTGGCTGAACCGCATTGTGTACCTCTTCCCCATTATCACAGCACTTCACAAGGGCACAGTCAGGCACAGGTGAAATATCTCAGAGAGTTCAAGCTTAACGTTCTTAGATCTGCAGGTAGGGCACTCAGTTTTCCTGGATTTATAGGCATTTAACGGAATTGTAGCCTCACTCCAAAACAAAACAAAACAATTCTCATTACAGACCTGCAGGCTCCTGAGCCTCATTAGCTAGGTGCCTTCTTTTGGATTAGTTTCCGCATTTTTCCTGAGGTCTATGCCCCAAGATGAGGGCAGAAAACACATTCCGCAGGGGCCTTAGTCCTGATTCAGTTGTCACATTGTCTGAGAGATCTCACAGAAACTATCAGAGCAATCCTCTGCTACGATGTTGCAACTTGGGGAAAAAAACAACACGAGCACCTCTTACAAGCCCTACATTTTTTGGATTCCTAAAGCAAATCATTTAGAAGCCAGAGACAGCAGTTCCTCCATAGTACCCTGGCACAAGAAGGACAGATAAAACAATAAAAAGCTTGATTCACATCTCCATGACAACTGATTGCATGTATTAATAATGTGTTGTACCCCTGAGTGCTTAAACGTAGTTTATAGAAATAAAACACTCAAGGCAAGGAGAGCTTTCCCAAACAAAGTACTTGTGATATGAGTTGTGCTGATCTGAGCAGGACAGGAGCACCAGGAAGCCTCAAGTCCACTGGCAGAAACTTAGCATGGCACTTCACAGATGTTTACAGTATTGGTTTAGAAGGAAGGAATTTAAGCATGCCCCCAAGTATCTACTGAACTTGACTCTAAACGTTTCTGTTATGTTTAGCAGGTTAGCTAATGACTGTCCCTTCAGTGGGGCTGAAATCACGTCTGTCTGTCTGGCAACAATAGCAAAGTGTCTGTCCTGGCAGCGGTAGTATTTGCAAAGTGTCCTAAAGATGTTAACACCTTATGATGATGCACAGCATTTTCAGAAGTGAGGAAGAGCCCGGCTGTGTGCCCAAAGGCACGGCGAGGCGCACTCATTGGCAGGGGATGCGGCTTTAGCAGTGGAAATACATTGCAAAGCGTCTAATTGTCCAGAACTTCTTCAGCTTCACAAAACATTTAAAATGTCATATTTGTGAATGAGCAAACTTTGCCTCGGTCTTCCGACTATGAAGTATCTGTACTTATTGATTATTGCCCTTCACAGAAACCATTTAATGGAAGTCTTAAATTTAAGGGTGGTAATAATATGTCAGTGATTTTGTCATTCACTACTTGGACTCTGGAGTGAGTCAAACATAAAGAAGTTACATCTGCTCATGCTGACGTAACCAATATCTGACATAACTAGCTTTTTGTCTAGTTCTCATATTCTGCAATCATTCTGCTAAGAATCACAAAGCTTATCTAACTGAAGGGGACCAATGAGACAAAGAACACACTGTATTTTGTCTCGGGAAGAGGCTGATGTCTGAGCACAAGATGTGTATTCCTGGCCTAATTTGGTCAGGAAAGTCCATTTGTCCCCAGAGGCAGATGATTTCAACTGTGAAGGATCAACTTTTTGCTGACAAAAAAAGTCCCAAACACACATTAACCCAAGAAGTTAACCCTAGACTGTAAATCAGAGATACCGCCTTTAAGTAATACAGCATAGTATTCTAATTCTGCATGTACCACTGAAACACCATAGCAACAGACACTTCAGATGTGCATTGGCAGATAATTTAGATGTAGTGAAATATTCACATAGAGATAAATATTAAAAGATCTCATTTACACGTTGTTTATTCTGTAATGGCCAATCAAAACTATGTTCACTTAGTTGTATGATGCCTTGCAATATAAATCTGTGTAGTTTAAACACTGACTTATATGATGTCTTATACCATGACGGAAACATTGGTGCTACTGCAGTAACTGACAAAACAATTGCAATTGCTATGATATGCGTGAATGAATTTGAGATTTTTCAGGCTGTTTCAGTATTAGTTTGCACTATTATAGATGGTTTTGTAAAACAACAAAAAAAAGTTGAATACTCTATAACCTGATGTGTGTAAGCACAGGTGCAGCCAGCTTCAGTAGTAAACCTCCCTAAAAAATGCCATAAATATGACACACTCGTCAGTGACTCAAGAGCCGGGACTGCACATGGCAGTACGGGCAATCCTTGAATCATCACAGCAGCCACACCCAGTAGATCTCCTTAGCTACAAACCACACACACACAGCAGCCTGGCACAAATACTAAATATTATTCCTACTGGTTTACAGTTTAATCTTGCCGCGTATCTGAAGGACTGCCAAACCCCCCAAGTGATGCAATGCGGCAGGTATTCTTTCATTATTTCCCTTTCCTTTGAAGGTTCTGATAACTATCTGGGAGAGAAGAGAGAAGCAACCACAATTCACTGAGCTATTGATTATGACTCTCAAGAAGGCGGAAGAGATCTGCCTTCTGATCCGAACACAGTTTATAGGCTGAGACAACACAAGGATAAAGAATAGAGCTAGCTGTTTTAGATGGAACTCCACTTTTTTCCCTTCTATGTGAGCACTCAGATAACTGGATCCAAAACACTGCTGTGCCAAGTCCTGAATTCTCTTCTAGTCAATGGCACAGCTTCAGCTGCAAGCAAGGAACGATGGATCCCTTACCTCTTCAAGCAGTGCTTAGTTGATAGCTAAGAGCTGACTGTCTTTTCAACAAGAAAGGAATCTTTTCATAGCAGAGCACTCTAACACCAGGCTCCTGTGAACCTATGGCAGGTTTGGGAGCCACCACATTTGCTTTAAAGACAGCAGCAATCACTATTGCAATCTGTAAGGAGCACTGCCTAGTGCACATTACGTGTGTTTGCTCTGCACATATCAGATAAAACGTCACAGGACTTTGGTTGCAGTTTCATAAGCAAGTAAGTTAAGATTTCCCTGCTGCTGAGAAGGCTTTATTTCTCCTCTTTAGCTTTTTTGATCACTCGCTTTTGCTGGCAACAGGAATGGCATGCTGCAGAAGCAGAACTGTGACCAGCGACAGCCCCAAGCAGCCGCCCACCAGCTGGGAATTTCTTGCTCTGGATCACCTCTGCAAGGTGCTGAAGCACTTATTTCTCTTGAGACTAAAGCACAGAGTACTAAAATTGTAGGTTTGGATTCTTCTGAATATTGTGGAAAGTAAATTAAAAGAGCAGGAGTAATTAATATTTTCTGTAGCCAGGGGTATAACTAACAGTGACATCAGAAAGAATTCAGAACCTGAGTTTCACCAGGAATTCCACTATCTCTATGACAACAAAAGCTAAATATGGTCTTTAAACATCTTACTATGCCAGAACAACAATTACTAGAGAAAATAAACTTTAACTTGGCCAGTTAAATAAGAGACAATGTTACTGCCTTACGTTCTTTCCATTTATTTGTTCAAGATTAATTGGGAGGTACAGAAGAAGCAGCACCACAAAGCAAATTCTTGCAACTTTTCAGTGAATAACACTTCTACAGCTTTAAGGCACAAAACCACAGGATGCAAACCTACGGAAAGGACACCAAGGAAAAAAATGGAACACCTAAAGAAAGGCATGCCACAAAAAGGCACATCTTACAGGGAGAGCATGACATGAAGGAACCGAGACTGATCAGTGAGAGCAAACATTCTTTCCCCTTTGCTCACTATTTAGTTTCTTCGCTTCAACAGCAGGCAAAGGATTTAACCCTTTCCACTCCCTGTCAGGCAAACCCCGCTGGAGACAACTGACCCCTGCTAACCAGGAAGCCTTTAGTGAATGGGTAATTCCAAAGGGGCACATTGTGTCCAAATTCTGACCCACTGCACTGATTTTTTTTTGGTTGCTTTAACTGATTATTTCACATGCTCTGGAAGTTATTGGAGAGAAATGCCACGCTGGCTAGCACCATTATTTAAGATGAAGACCACTAAAATATGTATTTTGTTACAGACCACAGATTCACATTTCTTTTGCTCCACTTCACCATACATTTTTTCTTACTAGTGCCTTCTCCTTTATGAAGCAGGCGCCTGCCTGCACTGAGGCAGCTGAGGCCCACCAGCTTCCCACACACAGCTGGCAGCTCACACTGCCATCAGTGCCCCCAGCTCATCCCCAGGGGACCGCGATAACTGCACTCTGCACGTACAGAAAGCGGCAGGCCGCACTCAATTACAAACACCCCTCTCCCTCTGCAAGACCTCGGGAGGCCAAGCGCCGTACCCGAGCTACGCTCCCCAAGGAGGGCAGCCCCAAGCCCCACTCCCTCACAGCTCTCCCACCTCCTCAGGGCTGCGGGCGGAGCCGAGACGCTGCCCCCACAGAGAAGCTCACAGCCGCACCCCGGACGGGCGGGAAAACCTCCTGACCCCCTGCTCCCCCCACGCATGCGTAAAGCCCCCCCCACAGCGCGCAAACCCCGAGCCCCTCAGCTATTATGTGCCGCACGAAGTTGCGCATGTGCAGCATCGAGTGCTTCTTGCCGGTCAGGCCGGTCCTGCCCATAGCGCGCAGGCGCGGTCCCTCCCGGCTACTGCGCACGCGCCGTCACCTCCCATGGCGGCTCCCTCCCCTCCCCGAAGTGTAGTCGGGCCGTGACGTCAACAGCGGCGGCCATTACACGGGCACTGCGAGCGAGAGAGCGGCAGAGCTGCTGTGTGTAGGGCGCCGTTTCGCCCGCCGCTCCCGTACCTTCTGCTGTGCTGTGACTGTCGGGAGCGCGTTGTTGGGGCCTCCAGGGGGAGCGGCAGCAGCTGGTGAGGAGGAGGAGGAGGAGGAGGGGGCGAGTGAGCGGGTGTGTGCGGGATGGAGGAGAAGGTGTTCACCAAGGAGCTCGACCAGTGGGTGGAGCAGCTCAACGAGTGCAAGCAGCTGTCCGAGGGGCAGGTGAAGAGCCTCTGCGAGAAGGTGAGCGGTGGGCTGGCGTGGGGGGGAGGACGGTGTGCGGCCGCGGGGACGGTGGTGCGAGGCCGGGGGTGGCGCCTCCCGGCCGGGTGGGCGCTGAGGGGGCTGTGAGGGGAGCGG
>PPHD01012320.1:0-18122 GCA_002909625.1 Bambusicola thoracicus | reverse complement strand
TACATGAACAGCCCAAAGCTGTTCTGAGACCTGAATCTATTCAGTTTTACTGAATATGTCTCCTCCCAGCGTAAAGAAATCCAGGCCCTGGAGAGATGTCTGAAGTGGGCAGGTAGCCCACATTCCCCATTTGGTAAAACAGTTCTTACTTCCTCTTGTACCTGAAAGAGAAGATCCTTGAAATCAACCACCAGCCTACCTCAGTGATAAATAAGGAGCAGCACAGTGCTTTTAGAGGCAGTGCTTTCTCAATGCTAAAATGTAGAAACACGCTACCACAGACTGGCTCTTGGATTTCTCTCACACCCTGCAACAGCAGATTAAACAATTGCAGAAGCATGAGATGTCTTAGAAAGGGCATTTAAACCATTACAGTAAAAGGAAATCAATAAAAACTTGGAATAAAATGAGGACTATACCTGGACTTGGATTTAAAGTTTCCTCCTTTCCTACGCTGGGCCATACCCAAGCGTTTCCGATCCTCAAACGATGGACTTTTAGGGGGAGAAAGAAAAACAAGTAAGTGTTACATGTACTTCTAGAGAGATACCCTGCTCTGTTCTGCCCCTAACGTAACTAGAATGGATCCTTTTACCCAGGACTCCGCAAACTACTGCTGAGAAAGTTCAGACACCACAGAAGTACGAATGTCTGTGCTAACATACTGCTGCTAAGCCATTACCCTGCACGGTACTGCTTCAGAGCCTTCCTGCTTGTGTTGGTAAGCTCTTCATCAAACACAGACACCTTTTTCTTCCGCTTGGGGCCTAAAACAAGGAGACAAGACAGTAGTCAGAACATTGGCTGTAAAGAGAAGGCCGGAGCATCGTCTTGTTTACTAAAGCCCAGTATTTGTGACCACAACAATTAGTGTCACCACCAGGAAAAGCAGTGACTCTCCCCTCTGCAGCTGTGTGCCCTGGCCAGCACCAGCTGCCATTCCTTCTAACTTGGTGCTTCCCACTGCACCACTTAGTTCACTTCACCCACATGCAACAAAACAATCGATACAAGGTTTAGCAGCTGTGAAATAGAAGCGTTTTCTCCACCTTTTGGTGCTGCTGCTGGTTCCTCTTCTGGCAAAGCTCGGGCTCGCTTCACTCGCCGATTCCTTTTTGCCAGCCGCTCCGCGTACATTTGAGATTTCAAGATTTCAAACTGTGACCTCTCCTCTGGCTACAAAGTGTTAAAATGTACATTGACAGCAATGACAGATTTTGCTGAGGAAAAAATGAGGATAATTCAGTCCAGGGTCCCCTTTCCCCATAATTATACTCACTGTCATTTGGGCTTTTTTCTGTGTGTCCTGCATAAATTTCTTCCTTTTCTTTTTGCCCCGTAATGCGAGGTCAAACTCCTGCAAAGCTTTAGCCACTGGAAGACAGAGAAAACCACAGAATAAAGACCTCTCAAGGGACAGAGCACGTTCTTCTTGCAGCTACAGAATTTAGCATGCCCAGCAGTGCTACAACTCACATTTTTCTTTCTTCCTCTCCTCCCGGGTCTGGAACCAGCTCCGCTCTACACCCTTGGTTGCAGCCTCCTGTTTTCCTTCCTCCAACTGCTTCTTTGCCTTATTGATCTGAAACAAGTCAGACAAGACATAAGCTCACAGTTGCCAAGGAATGCCTACCACTTTCGCTTCTAAAGTCCGCAGGCTAAGCACACTAGGGCCACCTTCTTATGCATTATGGACTCCAGGTCAGCATCCTAAAGAACACCTACCTGGGCTTCTGACTGCTGCATTTCTCGTTCCTCACGCTCCAGGCACAGAACTGCATACACGTCTTTTTCCAGATTCTCAATCTTCTCTCGGAATTTTAGTATGACATCTGGAAGAGATACAGCATAAACGCTAACAGAAGCAACCCATTTAATGTCCACTTTGCCATTTAGCACCTCTTTTAGAGTCTCTTCCCTATATAACCACGTTCATTGCCCGTGGCTCTCCTTTTTATCACGGTGCATACCTTGGGGAAGGATTCTGGCTTTCACTGGTGTTTTGGCAGACTTCACAATCTCCTTCAGCATCTTCCGCTCTTCCTCACCCACGAGTGAAACTGAGCGACCAGCCCTACCTGCTCTTGCTGTTCGACCCACTCGATGAACGTAGTGTTTGGTGGTGTTGGGCATGGTAAAATTGATTACCTATCAAATAAGGTGTTAGTAGGGAAATTACATTGAAGGACTCGTTAAAAAGATCAGTGCTGCAAATACTCACTGTTTTAACACCTTCTATGTCAAGTCCTCGTGCAGCCACATCTGTAGCTACCAGAATATCAATCTGCTCATCCTTAAAACGCCTGAGCAAAAATAGCAAACTTATTAGCTACGAATACGAAGATTCACTTTTTCTCTAAAACTTCCAGCTTTTAACTATCTTGTCTCTTCCTATCATGGTCCAGTAAGCCTGGTAATACCTCAGTGCCTCCAGCCGCTGTGCCTGGGAGAGGTTCCCATGAAGCTCCCCAACCCGCAGACCCATCAACCCAAGCAGGATGTGCATACGATGAGCTTGCTTCTTTGTCTGGGTGAAAAGCATCACATGATCTGGGAAGGTCCGCGTCAGTAGAGCTGAAAGAAAGCCCTCTCAGCAGCCTGCTTCACAGTCACCTACCGATTCCATCCTTTCCTTGGTCATTGCTCACCCGACACAATGGCCTCACGGTCTCCCTCTCGGTTGGGTCTGATCCGGATGAATTCCTGCCTCAGGAAAGGGGCAACATCTGTGTTGCTGTTCACAAAAATTCGGGTGGGATTCTTCAGGGAGACAGAAGCCAAATCTTTCACCTATCAGAAAATATTTTTTAAAAAGTTTAAAAAAAAAAGTTTCAAGTGAAAGATTTAAAAGACAACCATCTATTCAACCTGAGCATGTTTCCCAGCAGCCTGTCTTACCTCCTCTGTCATTGTGGCAGAGAAAAGCATTGTCTGCCGGTGCCTGGAACATAACCTGATTATTTCCTTCATCTGTTCCTCGAAGTATTCATCCAGCATCCTAGACAGGGGAAACAGAGCAAGATCAGGCAGCTTTATCTAGTTCTAGCTAAGAACCATTATGTAAGGCAGGGTAACAAAGACTGCCCTATGCCCCAGGAAAAGGAGAAGAGGGAGCCACCATCACATTTTTCACCACTGTTCCGTGTAGCCTACCTGTCCGCTTCGTCCAAAATGAGCACTTCTACACTGCTCAGGTGGAAAGAGGGACAGTTGTGGAGATGATCAATTAGTCGCCCCGGAGTTGCAATAAGAATGTCCGGCCCAGAGCGCAGAGCTGCTTCCTGAGTCTTCACATCTAGGCCACCTGAAAGAGAGCAAACAGACTGCTGACTCTGTGAGCAGGAGGCAACAAAGTACATATATCCAAATTGCCTGAGAAATGGGAAAAAAGCAGAGACTGATCACATGTTCACAACTGGAAGTGACCTCACCTTTTCTTTTTATGGAAAATAACAAAACCAACAACTAAAAAACCTGCATGGCATTGGAAAGTGAGATTTTAAACTCTAGTTCACCTTCTAGAAGCATATCTGCAACAACCACAGTGTCCAGTTTCAGAGCACAGAATTTCCAGCTCCATACAGCAGCTTATAGTGACCGGTGCAATCCACGTACGCAACTTTATACTCACCTACAGCAAGGCAAGTTGTGACACTGCTGAACTGTGCCAGCTGTTTTGTGACAGAATGCACCTGAATACCCAACTCTCGTGTTGGCACAAGAACCAGCACCCTCGTTATTGGGGCCTGACGAGGTTTGTAAATCAGGCGCTCAAGCACAGGCAAGATGAAGGCAGCTGTTTTGCCTACAGAAGAAAAATAAACAAGAATTACCAGGACTTATCAGTTACTGTGAATACTCTGAATTCCCCACGTTCCCCGTGGCTCAAGCCCCTACCTGTCCCAGTAGCAGCACAAGCACAAATATCCTTCCCCAGAAGGCCCACTGGGATACAAGCCTTCTGAATTGGAGTTGGCTGCTTGAAACCAAGAGCTGTGATCGCCTTCAAAGGAGATAGAACAGTTAAGTGCTGTCTGTACTCGCTTCTATTGAGGCTACAGCTGGAATACTTTCTCCACCTGCGGGCTCCCCAACACACGTGGAAGTACTGGAGTGTTCAATAAAGGGTCATAAGAATGGTAAAGGACTGGAGCACCTCCCACACCAGGAAAGGCTTACAGAGCTAACTATCATACATACTCCACCTCATTTCCTTTCCAGAGAGACTGCAAGGAGAGGAGAAATGCAATGGCTTTGAGTGGCGGAGAGAGGCTGCCCAACATTCCTTACAACAATACATGTAATAACTGAACTAAATAAATACCTTTAGCAAAGGTCGGGAAAGATTCATGTCCTGGAATGACAGATTGTCATCGTATTCAGAGGCATCTTCAAAAAAGCCTTCTGCTTCCTAGAAACAGCAAACAAAAGCAAAGCAAGAAAACCACACTCAGCAGCACAACATGCAGGCAGAGGGCTCTGGTTTGCTCTGTATCCTACAGTTCATTACGCTCTTCCTGAAGTTATACTGACTGGAGAACAACCTGCTGCCATTCCCTCCAGCACTTACTTTTTGTCCTCCTTTTTTCGATCTCTTCCTTTCCTTCACTTTAAGCGTATCTGCAAACAAAAAAAATTACAATAGGAACTTTAGTACAGCTAAATATATAGCAACATATTCTGCGTGCCCTCGTTTGGTACTTTTTGCTTTTCAGAAGTTATCGATGAAAAAGCCTCAGAAACAAATATAGGCAAGCAGTGGGGTAAAACACCAAGCAAATCTCCTCATTTAAGAACCACTCAACAGAAGTACCAGAGCTACAATTCAAAATGAGCTTCACTGATCACAGAGATCCACAGACACCACAAAGAAAGAAATTCTTGTTCATTCCCACCAAGGCTTCTTTAAAGATCGTTCTCCAGCAGATCAGTGGCCTGTCTCATTTCTGCCCTATGTACCTGCTTTTGTAAAGATAGTTTCATCATCCAAGGAGTACTGGGACTCATTGTCCTCTTCTTCCTCTCTATCAAAGTCCTCGCAGTCCCTCTTTTCGGACTGATTGTCCTCAGTTTCTGCACTGCCATCCTTCACTTTTGCTTGTTTAGCTTCTTTTTCCTGGTCAAAAGTATAAAACAAGTCAAGTGGATGACACGAAATGGGCAAAGAAATGGAATGGATATCGTGAAATGGATAAGGAAGGAAACCTGACTCCTTCATGAGCTTTTTTTTGCTTCGTTATGAGCCCATTCCCACCCACAGCTTCAATGCAAGCATTAACAGCTCTGCACACAACAAGGCCACCCGGTTTGCGGCTGCAAACAGACAGCTGCAGCTCCAGCACTGCGTTCGGAGGGACCAAACTCACTCCAGACCGCGCAGCAATGCGGCACCTGGAGAAAACCAACCTGGAACTTCCTTTTCTGCCTCACTTTCTCAATCTTCTCATCCAGCGTGGTAGCCGATTTCTGGGCAGGAAAACGAAGGCAAGTCGCTGTGAGAGGAGGCCGGCAGAGCGCGCGGCGATCCGCCCCCGGCCGCAGGGCTCACCTTGCCGCGGAGCTGCCGCAGCGCTGCCGCCCAGGCGCCCTCCCCGCCGGCCTCCACCTCACCGAAGACGAAGGCGGCGCTGAAGTCCCCTCCTGCCGCTCCCCGCCGCCCGGGGCCCGGCGCCGGCCGCATCTCCTGCAACGACACCCGTAAGCCGGCCGAGCCGAACCGAAACGGCCTCACGTCATCCAACCCGAACCGACCCGGCCCCACCTCTTCATCCTCAGAGTCTCCCGACTCGGGCTCCTCGGGCCCCTCGTCCCATTCCGCGATGGTGCCCACCAGCCCCAGGCCGCGCAGCATGTCCGCCCCTCCCAGCGATCGCGCAGCACCGCGTGGCCCCACAGCAGCGCATGCGCAGCGGGACGGCACGGGGCGGAGGCAGCGGCTGCTCCTCCCTCACGGGGGGGAGGACTGAAAGCGGTGGATCAGTCCTTTTGGGACACAACTCATATTGAAAGGGAAAAGAGATATCTCTGCACTTATACAGTATGTTTTATGGATATATTGATCGTCTCTCTGTGTTATTGGTTCAGCCTCTGCAGCCACCACACAGCCTCCTTCTTAAAAGGAAACTCGACGTCTGAAAGGGGCTTTCTGATTTAAACTACTTCTGTAAGCCATAGCTGGGTCCTACCCATTCAAACAGATAGGGCAAACAGTCGTACAGTGGGTCCAGTCCTTGAGGAGTGATGGGCTCCCCATTTATTCTCACTTAAATAATAAACATTTTAATGTGAGTACATATAAAAATATCAGCTCAGACCCCTTTTAATTAACAGAACTTCACCTCTACAAGCTGCTGCCAACATAGGATTACGTGCGCCGCAGGTTTGATGGTCTCTGAAGGTTAGAAATTCTCAGTGCTTTCCTGTAATTGAGAAACCTTACTGGTAAAACTGAATGTCCACTCGGCCTTGGAGGACTGAGGAGTGAAGTTGGATTCCTCTGCCCGTTCTAAAGCCGGGCTGCATCCTGCCATCCTGCCCGAGGAGCCGCTAGAGGGCAATGCGTGACTGCGCCTTGTCTGAATGGGGTGCTTCGGACCCGAGAGCAGAAAATGAGGCACAAAGTTACATCGGAAAGGGTTTTTGCGGGATACTTCGGAAGAGTCCTCTTTAGATTTGAGCCGAATACGTTGGGCCAAGACTTTAGCAGCTCTGCATTTCTTTTTGCACATCAGTTCCTCTGGTGAGCTCTTCTTACATCAACATCCGCTTCTTGCCCTGTGAGGATTGCTGCAGCCATCTGAAGCACAGCCAGGAAAAGCCCAGGGCTGTGCTGAGCACACGGCCCAAGCTCCCCCGGGTTGGCCCTGCCTTCCCACCAGGTGCTCCATTGCTTCAGGCCCTGATTCAGCATTTCTGTACAAGGTAACACTAGTGAGCTGTGAAAAGTCATAGTATTTGTCCCAAAACAGCAAAGAATCACTGAAGTAGCTGCAAGACACAGGGCTTTGTGACAGAGTGCTGGCAAACTTCTTGGATTTTGTGCATACAAGCAAGTTGTTTTGTGGTCAATGTCTGTGTGAACTCCCTTAATTTGCTTTTAAACAAATATAAGCTGTCACTAGTATAGGCTGATGCAGTTTCCCCAGAAACATCAGAAGCAAATCCAGTTCCTTCAAGCTTCTTTCCCCTCTGTATGACAAATAGGTATTAGACCAGAAAGATTATCCTGTTACAAAGCAGAAATGAAATAAAGAGCTCACCTGTGTTCTAGGCTCACAGGAGAGCTCCAAGAGGAAGGATCTCCAGAGAGAGTCCTTCCTTGTTGGGAGTCAGCCCTTAAATGGGGTCTCTGTGTGGTGCAGCCAGGCTCCACCCCTTCCGGTTACT
This sequence comes from Bambusicola thoracicus, assembly GCA_002909625.1. Taxonomy (NCBI): domain Eukaryota; kingdom Metazoa; phylum Chordata; class Aves; order Galliformes; family Phasianidae; genus Bambusicola; species Bambusicola thoracicus. The sequence goes on along the minus strand of PPHD01012320.1, from coordinate 10,736 downwards.
CAGGTGAGATTGTGTTCACCTGTGCCCCTGCAGCTGACTCAGCGCTCGCCTCAGGTGGTCAATGAGAGGTTCAGGCTACGATTCAACTGTTCCCATACACATACCTAATTTTTTCATCTACATTCTCAGTACAGAGCAGATTTAGTGATATCACTCAAGAGCTGTACAGACAAACAGTGACTGTAATTTGTACCAGGAATGCTGAGTCAAGGCCTGAAGCAGTGATGGAGCACCTGTTGGGAAGGCAGGGCCAACCCAGGGGAGCTCAAGTGTAAGCAATGCATCTGAGTGAGCGGAAGGGCTGAAGCCAGGATCTACCCCTTCCAGCCTTCATTTAAGGTCTGGCAGTGGAAGTGAGGGCATCCTGTTGGAGATCCTTGTGTGCCTAAGGTCTTCTGAAGGTAGGTGGTGTTTTTTCTTTCTTTCCTTCCTGTGTTGATAGCTGCTATATTTGGGCTTGTTCTTGATTATTGCGGCCTAGGGTTGTGCTACTGTGATTCTATGATTCTCTGCTTTTATTGCTGTAATTTCCATTGCATTGTAGCATTACCGTGCTTATTCTAACTCATCTCCTAGAAAGATGTTTCAGTTGTGTGAGTGAAATGAGCTTTGTCACCTTAAGCCCAAGGAACTAACTGCTTCTCTGGGGTGGGCCGTGCTTGGGGTGTGGTGAATAGCAGTGCTCCTGAAAGGAAATGGCGGGAAAAATGGCTTACTGCTCATAGCCAGTACACTCTGATCCCTCCCTCAGCAACAGAAGGTGTTTTGCTTCTGTAGGATTCAAGATAAGGCAAAATGGGATGTGGACCTTTCCAAGACCTGCTGTGCTGGCAGCCGGCAGCTGCCTTAGGCAGGAGATACTGCTCCTCTATTGTCAGATATTACTGGCAAGGGGATTAGATGTGCAGTATAAATAGCAGAGAGCTGGTAAGGCTATGGCAGAAGAGCAAGTTTGTAAGGAGGTGTTGTGCTTGAGCCTGTTGTGAAGACTTTGGCAGGTTCAATTAGTTCTAATTCTTAGGGCAAGAAGCTTCTTAATGCAGTCCTGAAGCAATGATTCCACACCAAGCTGGAAAGTGGATTCAGAGTATAAAGGATTGGTGATTATTTTTGTGAGCAGTGTGTATGCCATCATTTCATCTAACTGCATCATCTAACACTGGAGATTTTGAAGCCTTACATTAGAGGTAGCGTGGAGATTGTGTCACCACAACTCTAAGCCAGGAGCCCTCTGTCTTCTAGCTGTGAGGTCAGCTTTACCTCTTCCTGTAATTGTCTCTCTGGTTTGGATTGAGTGGCACCTGGACCTAGCTGTGAAGTCTTTATAGTTTAATTCTTTATGCCAAATCAGCTCCTGTAAAATCAACATGAAAATATCTTAATAAGATCTTTTGTGTGAGCTGGTGAATAGTACATGGTAAACGTGCTAACTGAGAAGGTGCTGTTCTATGGCTGTGTTGACAAGAGAGCTTGTCTCTGGTCTCTCCCTGGGTCTGCTTGTTTCATGCCATCAAGCACTTTTACTTACAGCAAAGCTTCAGGGTGAGTTTATGTGAGAGCTGAGTAAATTGCACAGAGAGGCTGGAAAAGAATTTGAAGTATGGTAATTTTTTTAATATGTTCTGACTTCATTAAGGATGATGTTTTTACTCTTGTCTTTTGATTATATGTATGATTAAGCGCCTAAATTCTTGCTGAATTTGTTGGTTTTGTTCCTTTTTTTTTTTTTTTTTTTTTTTTTTTTTTTTTTGTATTGTTTATTTGAATTTGATTTCTATCTGGGTAGAATCAGAGCTAATAATGATGTCCTTGTAAATAGCTTGGATAAGATCTGTTTTGATGTGTCTGCTTCCCTTACAAAATACAATTTTCAGGTTAGAAATTCTCAGTGCTTTCCTGTAATTGAGAAACCTTACTGGTAAAACTGAATGTCCAGAAACCAAACCGCGTATGGAGAAGCACACTTCAGCAGAGTCAATGTTTGCCAACTGTTGCTCAGAGGAGTATCTCTCACCAGGTGTGATACTGTGGTGATTTCTGTTATTTTGAGCCATTTTCAAACACTCAATTTAATGGTGATATAAACCAGGAAGAGATGCATGATTACTGTTTTTGTCAGTTTAGCCACAGCATGGCAAATTCTGCAGATTACTTTGAGGGTTTCTTCATCACTTTATAATTTGATTTTACTGTAAAACAAAATTGGCATTTTAAGTTGTGTTTTGTAAATTGCTGCTGGCAAGTTTGTCAACCTGGCTGCCATCTTTAACTGGAATGGCAATATTGTTAGAGCATTGTTTGTCAGCATTCCTCCTTCTCTCTTTACCTATAAAGAAACTCTCATTCTGTCCTCTGCACAGGGAGTTTTCCTTCTATATGCTTGTTCCTTGAGTCGTGTCTTCTGGCTCCTTCTGTAAGATTTCCCTACTCAACTGGTGGTCTGCTCACAGTTCTCATCTCCTCTGTGTCTGTTTGTCTTAAAACAGAATTCTCACTGTGTAAGATTTTCTATTTGAAGTGGGATGGCAACATTCCTTTTTAATGTCTCTTCTCTCTGTCCCAACATGGCTTGCCTCTGGCTGGAGTTCTTACATGTCTGCAAGGATATTACTAATTCTCTTTGAAAGAGAGTGGATATTGTATTATGCAGAGAGCTCAAGTCTTTTAAACTGATTTTGTTCCAAAATGAGTCCAATTTCAATTATTATTCTTGGGGAAAAAAATGACTTTATGTTTAACTGTCATAAGGAACTGTAAATGAAAATTCATACCAATGTTAACACTGAAGTGATGTTCTGAATATATAGCTTAGGAATGTTACAGTCAAATAGGTGGGTGTTTAATTGAAGAAATGATGGTTGGATGAAACAAAGTCATCCAAAGTTGGGTTTACTTCAACACTTGCTCCAATGATCCATCACTGTTACCTTGTAGGATGCTGGAGATCATAGGCTTCCAGTGTTTGTGGCTCTCTGGCCTGGATACTGCAAGTGTTCCATAATTCTGTTTTCAAAGCTGGAATGGAAGTGCATGTAAAGCTGTCAGAAGTGAAAGCTTGTGGGACTTGCCATGCCCTGCTATGCTTTTCAAGGACTGCTGCACCTGTAGGTTGAAGTGGAGATGGATGGGTTTTGCACTGATAGCATTCAGCCTGACTTCAGAGGGATGTGTGGAGTGTCCTTTCCTGGAGCAATCAAGGCTATTCCTGGAATGAGCTCAGCAGGTTGGGGCAATTGGCTGCTTAAAATATTTTTTCAGATAAAGCTAAGTCCTCCAGGGTTTTCTGAAGCTATATTTCTCATAATGGCTTTTTTAATTGGAAGTAGGGGGGGAGGCAGGAAGGGTGCCCTGCTCTGTCTCAGGTTGGGCTGCTGATTCAGATTTCCTTCACAGTGACAAATTTAACCAGCGTTCCTGGCTAATAAGATGTTATTGTACATCTAAAGCTAACAATTTCCTCAAGGCGCTGAAAGACTGATGCTGCCTTTGAGTCCTTTTTTTGTCTCATTTTGTCCTGAGAGTCAATGTTGATGTTCTGTAATGTATATTTAGCAACGCTTCTGTACTTATCCTTACCCTAGGACTAGTGTTATGTTATGGTAGTAACCTAGTATGCTATTTGTTGGGATTACTAATGCCTCACAGGAACAGTGTGTGCCCTTACCTATGTTATTGTGTTATTTTTCCAGCTGCTGCTTTTCATTTAAAATCTCTCTTCAATCATCTGCAATGTTGCTGCTTTATAAAAAGTAACAAAACACAATGCACGTTTTTCATTAAATTTAGTTGTTGTATGCATAGCTGACAGGCTGATATCTCATCCTATCATACTGAAATAAACATCTTTTCCTCCCATCGGTTTCTCATAAATGCTATACTTGTTTCATGTATCCAGAGGAGTCCTTTTGAACCTTGCATTTGTTATTTTAAAGTATGAGTGCATTCTTTATAGGGGACAGTGATATCCTGGTAAGTCATCTTGGCTTAATTGATTTCACACGAGAGTCATGGGATCTAAATATGCAAACAGACAAATTTTCTGGCTTTGTGTCCCATAGAATTGAAATGCAGGAGGACAAACTTTAGATCATGGGATTGAGCAACTGTTTTTCTATTTCATGTTGTATGCAACTGAATTATAGATTGTTGTCTCTGACCTTTGGAAAAATCATAGAACCAAATTCTTTTGGCTTATGAGTTGCTATGCAAATGTAATTATGTGTTGTGCATTCATTTTTCTGCCTCTAGTTCTTTAAGTGAACACTGTTTACTTATTACTCTGTTATGCTTCGGGTTAGGCTGCTGGTACTACATTTGGTTTGTTAATTCCTTTCTTGCCCAACAACATGTTATCCAGTATTTACTAAGGCTTTACATGCTATGGCATCTTCCCACAATCCAAGCTTCATTTGTGTAGTTGTTAAGGATAGAATAAAGCTGTAAAATAAACCAGTTGTGATTTGCTATAAAAATGCTGCTGTGGAAGAATGCAAACAATGACTGACCCCTTCAGTTTCTCTCCTCTTTCTAAGACTAAGACAGGAGGAAATAAAAAAAAATCCATATTGTCCTCATGCCAGTTGCTGTAGAAGTTGACAAAATATTTAGACAGCTTGTTCCCAAGAAAATACACATGCTAGAAAATCAGATGAAAGTTGTGATGTGTCTGATAATGAACATCTACTGAGATAACAAATCACTGAAGGCATCCAAACAGCTGTACAGGCAAACAAGCTGCAGCACAGGGATGAGCAGTGGGTTGAAACAGCCTGGCATCCTTCTCTGCAGCACACCTCCTAATGGCTGAAGTTGGCTGGAGCCGCTCGTCCTTTCCCTGTAAACAGCAGGAAATAAATCAAGGAAATTCTGGGTGTCACTCATGACAACAGAACACCTCTTAATATTTGTTTAATTTTGCTTTGCCCTCTAGAGCTTTTAGAGGAGTTTTAGCAACTGTAAATGAAGGATGACAAAGCAGTAACTATAGTAATCTAATTATATGTAATATGAAAGTAAGCTAGTAAATAGAGCAGCTGGTGGTCTGATTTGTAGAATTTAACTTCAAATGACATAAATCACAGATCTATAATGATATCTAACCCCACAGGCCTGAAACTTAGAGAGACCTTCTGATTTTTCCTGTTCTTTAAAAGACAGTTCTTAATTTTATTTAGAAGGACTTTTGATGGCAATTTCAATGAGAAGATGTTTAAAACTCTGCCACTTACGAGTTAATTTGTTTATGGAGGATGGCAGTTGTACTCCTATCTCTAAGATTTGTTTCATTGGTGCTGAGGAGGAGCGCCCCAGGCCTTGTATTTTTCTTAAATAATTGAGTTTGGATGTAACTGGCAAAGTCTTTACTTTCCTTCTGCCAACACATCTTTTTCAGGTTTGTTGGGTTTTCACTGTCTTTTTGTGTTTCCTTTCCAACATTTTGTCTTTCCTGTCCAACATTCATACCTTGCACTAAGAGGAGGAAATAGTGTAAGTCACCTATGCACTTGGAAGTACAATAGATGCTGATACAAGGTAGATTCACATTCTCCTTGACACTCTGAAGCTAAGGGGAATACTGCCTTTCAGCCCTACAAAGGGCACAGTTCTAAGTTTTAAGGTGTGGGTTCAGCTGCTTAACTTCAGTGCTTAACTTTGGACTGATAGGACATGGGAAGTCGTGCTTATGAAGCAACTGAATGTCACTCAAAAACACAGCACTTGTGACACTCATCTCTGTGGTGTGGTTTGTTTGTTTGTTTGTTTTGTTTCCTAACCAAAACTGCTTCTGTTTCTGGTTTTTTATTGTCTGATACTGTGAGAACTCTTTGTGGCATACTGGAGGTAGCTTACATTATGGCTGATCCTCACATCTTTCAACTTTTCAGTATAATCTTGATTCTGATGCCCACTTGATTGGGGTTGTATTTTCAGTGTCAAAGTGAGAGAATGACAGTATTAAGCAAATATTAAGAAAATGAAAATCTGCCTTTGAAAACAAGCAGTGCTTTGCTTCTAGGTTTCTACTAGATGTTCCTTTTTCCTTCCTGCTCATTAGCAGGATGCTGCAGGCTAGCCCAGTTGAGCTCAGCTGTTCTTTGTCACTTTAATTACTACAATCAAATGGTTGAACTCCCTGTGTGTTTGAGAAGGGGAAAAGTTTTAATATCCTGTTTAACCTTTCTCTACTTTTAATATTTCCCTGCATGGAAGTTAAGTGAAGGCATCTGGCATGTTTCATCTCAGTAAATAATTGTACTTCTCTTTGACGCATTAATTACACTGAAATCATGACTACTATAAAATTTAGACAGAAAAGAAGCTTCATACCTGATCTTGGGAGCTCACGTTTGCACAAGCAGACTTTCACCTCTCCACTTTGGAAACAAACTAAAATTCACATTGGAAATATTATCTGTCAAATTAAGAAAAAAGAGGAATACAAGAAAGCCCACAAGTGGTAGAGTTATTTCTTCTTCTATGACCACCACCCAGTAAGAAGTAGACACCAAAGAGTTTGTATCTGCTCTTATAATCTTCTGAGGTCCTGGAATTTAAGGCTAGCAGCTTTCTGTGTGACAAACTGCAAAGAATGAGTATTTCCTTGGGTAGGGCAGTGCCACGTTAGCACGTGATAGCTCACCATAAAGCTACTTTGCACAGCATATTGCTAATGCGTTGATGCTAAGTATGGAGGTTGTTTTCCTCATCTGCCTCAAGGATCTTTAAATGCATTACTATGTTTTGAGGCAGTTTTCTCTGCTTGAGTAGAAGCATATTTACTGCCTTAATAGAGAAGTTTTGTCCATATGTGGGTAAATGGACCAAAAGTAAGACCGCACAGCGTGCATGAAGTAAATCACCCTCCAAGCAAATATCCTGAGCTCAGTCTTTGCTGTGAGTGGTGTAGGTATTTTCCCTCCCATGCTGTCAGGCAGTAATGTATTCTGAAAGCACACAAGATCAAGAAGACTGGGTTGCGTAAATCTGTTCTTTTTGGAAAGTTTGCACTTTCCATTCCAGTGAAGACAGTCTCTGTGTCTTAGTCCCTGATCTGTAGAACAGATAGAATGCTGAATCCCTCCCAGGCTGATTAGAAGATAAATATTTTGACAGTTCTGAGAGTTCTGAGATGCCTAAAGAACACGGTTATAGAGACCAGGTAAGCATTTCTATGAGATCACAGATATCCTGGGAGGCTAAAGGTGGTTTTTATCTACCCATTAGTGCCAGTACTTGTAGCAAGTTCTGGCCACTTAGCCATCCAAATAAAAAAAAGTCCTCTGCCTGAATGATCTGCTTTCCAACAACTCCTGTTTTATAGGGAGATTTCCAGAGTCAGCTTAATTTCTGAAGCTTTCCAAAGTTGATAGTAATATCAATATCCTTCTGGGATCTGACATATCCTGGACATCTCTCTTTTATAGCTGTTCGAGATAGTTTTGATATATGTTCAAATGTTTTTCATGTTTACTTTGACTTCATTTAAGCATGTTTTCATTACAAAAGTGATGACACTGCATGCCTAATCCAAGTGTTTATGTACTTGAGCTACATGGGAAAGTCAATGCCAGGTAGACTTTAAGTCACTGTACTTGTTTGTCACTAATCATCACAGAATGATTACATGTGACAGCCTTCACCTTCACTAAAACTACAGAATAAGAGTGATGTCAAACTTAAAATTTTATTAAATATGATTTTTCTAACCAGTAAGAGCATTTAAAGAACAGTTGCAGTCATAAATCCATACTAGTTTTGCTCGGCACACTGTGCTGAGTCTCAGTTTACATGCTGAATTGGTTGGCATGGTGTTTAACCCCAATTAATCTTTGTCATGTCACTTGCATTCTCTGGAGACAGTCTAATTCAAACAATCCCTGTCATTAAGATCTCATGAAGTAGGGTGCATCAAGCCAGATGGATGTCCTTTTAAGTTCAAAGAGTCCAGTCCTGTGAGTGCTTACATTCATTCTTTCTTTTGGGGGTTGTGCCTTGCATACAAGTGTCCATAAGTTCTGGAACTGAGAGAGTGAAGAAGCCAGGAGAAAAATGAGGGAGATGATGTTAAATTTGCAGTGTTGCCAGAACTTAGGTCTTTTCATCAGGTTACGTCTTATTGATTGGGGCTTTCTAGCACGCTGTTGAGCTGAGAGCTGAATCTTGATTTGTTAGAATCATAGAATCGCTCAGGTTGGAAAAGACCTTAAAAGTCATTGAGTCCAACCATGACCTAACCATACTACCCTGACTCAAACATTTTCTCACTGAATATTGAGGATCTGTATGAATAATTACAGCCTTGCAACACTAGCTGAAGATAACCATCTTTTCAATCTGTGATAAACAGGAAAAGGAATGCCTGGGAGGGGTCTTTGTTGCTGGAAATCACTGTGGAATTAGAATGATATTTGGTGTTCTTATCTGTAACACTTTGACTCCTCTTACAGATTTATTCCAAAAGAATTCCAGAGAGCAAACATTCCAGTGTTTGCTGGGACATATCTGTGAAGCAGAAATGGCTGTCAGTGTGCAGTTGTAATGTTTATTACATTTATTATTGGAAAAAAGTTCAAAACATTTATTTATGATACCTTGAATTGCTGTATTCTTTGGAAAAGGTGAATGCATTCAACATCAAAGAAATTATGTAGTAATTTTCAAGGCAGACATCTGGGTGAGCTGTCAAAGATAAGTATTTATGAATGTATTCCAGTGTGCTTTGTTTTCCACTTTCGAAGAAAGGAATTGACTTCTTATCCTAGATGGCACTGTATGAAACCAGAAGAACTGGTCTTATAGCACTGTACATAGCCAAAAGGAAGTAAGGAATGCTGCTTACTGCAAACTGCCAGTTCGGTATTTCATTATGAAATGAGATGTCAGTATAACCAGGGTTTCCACTGCAACAAATCAAGAATGAAATTCAATCATAAGCAACCACTTAATTAAAAAAAGTCATAATATGGTAGAGTTCTAAACATTTCCTTGTCACAGCCTTGCCATTTTCCAGAATTATGAACATCCTGAACATTTTGAATGATTATCTATCAGACCATTTTACTCAACCTTATGGCAGTGGTAGGAGTCCTTGTGGTCACTCGATGTCAAAACAGGTTTTCATGACAGCTGCTTCTTTCTAAACGTGAAATGTTGACTTTGGTAACAGATAACTGTGAGCAGACTGAAGGTGAAGAAGCGAAGCCATCCTTTCCATCTCCTTTGTGAGGTTTCTTTCCATATGTGCAGAGATACAGCAAATAGACAAACTTCCCCTCTAAACCTGGCTATGTTATCTATTTCAGTTTTCCTTATTACAGTCTGTACAATCATAACATGTCACTCAGTGGTATGTTTGGTTGTGTTACGTACTTGGATGTTGTAACAGTGTGCAAATGCTTATATGTAACTGGCATGTTTATTTTGTGAAGTTCTACTGTTCAGGTTTTATAAACTGGCCTCAGTGTCTTTGTACAGAGTTAAATGCATACAGGTACATTTCCTTCTACCTGCAGCTCTTCTTTGACTAGAAATTAAAGTATGCTTAATTCCATCCAAGTAGGATGGGGCTGCAGCACTCCTGTGTCACTGCAGTTTTAGTCACCAGCCAAAGCACCTCAGGCCTGTGTTGATGTTATTTATTGTGTAAATTACAATACATATTTATAATGGTAAATAATAACTCCATGAGTAGCTAAATCCTGTCCAAAGATTCAAGCAATTTAAGTTAATTTTCTTCACTGGAGGAAAAAACTTTTTTCTTTTTGGGAGGCGAAGATGAATGATAGAAGTGAGTCATGGGAAGCAGAAATGAGAAATAGGATTAAAAACCATAGTGCAAGTTGCCAGGATTCTCTTGGGCTGAGTGCCCAAGTCATAAAACATGAGCTGGCTGTTGCCCTCATGAGGAACTGAGGTCAGGGATCAAAGGAAGGCCTCCTGCATGTGCACAGGACATCACAGAGGGTGCTGAGCTCACAGTGTTGGTCTCTTTTCTTCAGTTGCCCAACTGGACTTCTTTACTGTGGTTTGTTTACTGACATGATAAAACACAGAGCTGTCTGGCCTATGTGCTGACAGCACAGATCAAGTTTGATTTCCTCCAAATATCTCTAAAACAAAACACACAGTAGAACACAGAAATGCAAAGCAGGGAAACAGTAATGTTGTAGGATTCCACAAGGGTAAGATTCATTTTGTTATGCACCTAATAAATGGTGTGAGAAGGGAGGATAGTGAGGAGCAGTAAGCTTAGTGTGCGAAACTGAGAATTCAGTTGCTAAAGTTGTGTTCTGAGGACACATTTCTTAGCTTGTATTTCATACCTGTGTCTGCAGCGAGTCCCTGTCTGCTAAATATGACACAGAAGGGGCCCCTAACTGCCATTCTCCAGTGGGTTATAGAGGCCTCGTGCCATCTGTTTTTATAGGGTGAGTTCTACATGAGACATTTTCAATGATGCAGAGCACTTTGCCAGATGCAGGAAAAAATACCATTTCTTTCCTGTGCTGAATCTCTATGTAACAGTTGTTTAATATGATCTTAAAGGAGACATGAGAAAATTCCACGCTCCCTGCATTTATTAAAATATGGCATTATTCTTGCTGTGTAAGCTTGGGCTTCCTTAATTTGAAACATTATTTTCTCAGAGTAGGAAGGATCTGGAAGGCCCTCAGCCAGGGATTTTAATTTGTCCAGTTCTATATTGTAGACCTCCTGCCTGTTAAAATTAATTTTCC
>PPHD01012319.1:0-18123 GCA_002909625.1 Bambusicola thoracicus | reverse complement strand
TTACTCAGGATTGTTCCTGCAATGTATTTTTTACTGGTACTTATCCCCCTGTGTTGTTTCTAACTGAAAAAAATTATCTTTGGGCATTTTGTAGATAAAGCACAAGACAGGAGGTGACAAACTGACTGGCAAGATTAGACACTTGGGACAGCAAGTAGTTTTGATTCTTCATCGGACAGTCATCTATGAAATAAAATTCAGCAAAGGTAAGTGCCAGTTTCTGCCCTGGGATGGAGCAATGCCAGACAAAGGCACAGCCTGGGAGAACAGTGTCTGGAGAACAGCTCAGCAGGAAGGGACATGGGGGCAGCAGGCTCAACATGAGCCAGCAGTGTGCCCTGGCAGCTGAGAAGGCAAACCACTTTTTGGAGTGCACTAAACACAGCCCAGCCAGCCAAAAGAGCTTTTGTGGGCTCACTTTGAGTGTTGTGTGCAGCTCTGGACTTCACAATTTAAAAATAATGTTAAGATACTGAAATTCATCCAGAGGGGGTCAACAAAGCCAATAAAAGGGCTGGAAGGCATAGCCTGAGGGCACTCTTGTTGTCTGTTCTAGAGAAGAAGAGTCCAAGAGGCAACCTCACTGCTCTCTGCAGTTCCCTGAGGAAGGGAAGCAGGAGGAGGTGCTGGGCTCTGCTCCTGAGAACTGATTGCACAGAGCTTTGCCAGGGGGGGTCAGGCTGGTCAAACCTTTCTGTATCGTGAGGCTGGTCCAACATTGGAACAAGCTTCGTAGAGAGATGGTTGATATTCTATGACAACGTTCAATAATAATGCCCTCAACAACATGCTCTAACTTCAGGTCTTCCCTGAAGTTGTTAGACAGTTGGAACTGATGAGCTTTGTAGGCTCCTTTTAACTGAACTGTGCAGTTCAGTTCTATTCCACTCTATTCTATTCTGTGTAGTAAGAAAATAGGAAGCTGTGCTTGCCTGTTCCTGTTTAGTGCATGCCTCATTACAAGATTCAAAGATAAAAATTTACCGCATCAGTTTCTATCTGGTATGACAGCAGATAAGAGAATCTTCTCCACACCTTTGTTGTGGTTTAACCAAGCAGGTGGCTAAGCACCACAAAATTGTTCACTTACTCCCTCCATTGTCTCCTCTCCCAGAGGGATGGGGGAGAGAATCAGAAAAAAAGTAGAACTTGTGGGTTGAGATAAAAGCTATTTACTAAGGTAGAAAAAGGAAGAAGAAAAAAAAGGATAACAATTATGCCAATAATATATATATACAAAAGAAGTTGTGCACAAGCAATTGCTCACCACCTGCCAACTGATGCCCATCCCGATCCAAGCAGTGGTTGCCTACCTTGCCAACTCCACACCATTTTCAAATTTTATTCACTTGATGCCATATGATATGGAATTTAGGTCAGTTGCTCTTGCTCTGTCCCCTCCCGATTCCTTGTGCCCTCTCAGCCCCTCTCAATAGCAGGACAGTAGGAGAAGCTGAGAAACTAAACTGTCCTTGGCTCCATAGAGTGCTGCTCAGCAACAACTGAAACAATGGTGTTATCAGTGTTGTTTTTTCTCCCAAAGCCAAAACATAGTGTCGTATTAGATACTATGAAGGAAAAATCAACTCCGTCCCAACTGAAACCAGGACATCCCTAAAGACAGCTTTTACAACTAAAAATGCTGATGAAATGTTTATATTTTCTTCCTTCTTTCCTACCAGAAACTAAACAGCAAAAAGCAAATAAAATCGTTCACTGACAGTTTTTGTTGCTCAGTAGTTTAAAAGATATTTCCAAATCAAGCTGGTAAAATGACTGCTGAAACTACTAGGCATCTGATTGCTTTAAAGTAAACTGGAGATAGAACCACTCTTGGGAATTTTTTTATCAAAACAAAGGCAATATTGTACAATTATTGAGATCTGAGCAGCAGCCTTCAGAGGTGACAATAGATTGGACTAGGAAGTATTTATTGGTTTCACAGTTTTCTCCCAGAAAAGTAGTTTCCTTGTTAAATAATCTTCCCAATGACAGATTCTTAGTGGTGTTGATATGAGTAACTTAGTGCAGTTTGTACATGAAGAAGCCCAAACCTCTTACAAGATCATTGTTATTTCGCAGTTGCTTTGTCCCACTGTCTGATGAGCTGTGAGTAACTTGCTTATGTTGGAACAAGACAGATGACAACTCTGTGGCTCAAATAGTTGAAGCTTATTCTCCCTTCTTTGCGCTACAGCTGTTTTGTAAAGTTCCCTTATAACAAATCCAGCCTTCTATTTTGGTGTCTTTTTCCCTTGCTTACTAAACCCTTTTTCTGGGTGCACACAAGAAGCTTGAGAATGACTAGAAATGTGAAATTGAGAACTCTAAAAATAATAATCATAATTGCAGTTAACATCACCTCTGTGATCCAATTCTCCATTTGGTCCCCGAATAGTTGTGCTAGATCCCTCGAGAGCATAGGAATGAATATGTGAGACCACAGAGGAGGCCTTTGTTAGTATCAAAGATTTTAAATTTCAGGTTGATTCCACTTCTCTATCATTTTACATCTTGACTACTGGTTTATTCCTCTTCACCACCAAAAGTGGATTACTCTGATGGAAAAAAGAAATGTCATCTCCTTTGCTCATTCTGGTGCATTCTTGAAAGAATTGCTGTCTCCAGACATTCCCTTCTCTCATACCGTAATCAATTTGCTATACATTTTTCAGTTAGCATCTAGCACAACCAAACCATAGCTTACTGAGAAAACAAAATAACAGAAAATTAGAAACAGAAAATAGGAAGTGTCATTTAATGAAATTTAATCCTTTAGTCAGATCCCTCCTCTGCTCTTCAGTCTTTTCTATCCAAGAATATTTAATTATTTCCAAGTTTATCAAGAACTTTATGTAATGTCTGTTCAATCTCTGAATAAAATAGATCTCTAAAAGCTGTATGACAGAGTGGGATTAGGAAATCCTAGCTCCTCGTTACCATCAGATGTACACATCAGGTCTCCATATTCATGTATAATCAGAGATCCTTCTTCCAACTTTTGAGGTGTTTATTTTTTTTTCTAAAGTATGTACAAGAACAGACAAACAAAAAACAACAACAACAAAAACCCACCAGTTTTGCCCTTTATTGTAAAACGAGGGTGCATTTAAAAGATGTGCACTTCCTATATGATTATCAAAACTGTACCAATATGAAACAGTTTAGAGCAATGATGACTTTTTATAACTTGATCTTAAGCTGAGCAAAATCTTCTGCAAAATGTAGATTTACAGACCTGAATAATTCATTTAATCTGTGAAACATGATTGAAACCATGTTTGGAAAGAGCTGCCTTGGGCCTCCAAGGCCAAAGGGAGGTATTGCATTTGAATCAGTTTGATTTTGCACTTTCTTGAAACATAAAGTGTCAGTGTGAGTGCAGAGATAACAGCAAGCTCTCACAGGGAGGTTTTCAGCACAAAGATAGTAAGATTGTGAGGTGCTTTGATAGTACAGTAATAGGGGTCAGAAAAACGCCTACAGTAGATAGGAACATCCAGAGCTGAGTATCTTTTTATTTATTTATTTTTTAACCATGTAGCTTTTATGGACGTGGTAAAATTTCAGGTCATTAGTTGATTAGCTGTCTTCCAGTCACATCAGTTGAAATTGTTTGTGCACTGCTCATGCTCTTTGCCCAAAGATCTCAAGATCCCCAAGCACAATGCCTACAACAACCACTGCACAGCAAACAAAAACTTATTATCAAGGAGCTTTTCAAAGAATATATGAGTATGTATGTATCAGTACAATATATAAAATTAATTGTGAACTGTGTTGTTATCTTCTTTCCCTCTATCTCCTTTTCCCCATTTCAATTTTGATTCCAGACCAGGTCATGTACAAATAGCTGAGCTTCCCTACACTGCACTGGTCTAGATTCAATCATTCACTAATTAATAAGTTGGTGGATGGAGACAGAAAAATACTGAAGTTTATAGAAGTGCTGATCCAATTCCTCTTATAACACATCACATTCAATTTGCTTATTCTGGAAGGTAGAAGAAATTGAATGTGCAGTGTAATTTGGTCAGGCTTTGGAAAGTGAATATTTAAGTTGTACTCAACTGCTATTTTGTTCAAAACAAGTTAGAATACTAAAGCTACACAGGAGTACTTTGTGTTCAGCAAGCAACCTTTAAAAAATAACGAAGTAATAAGTATTTATTAGTACAAAGTGAATTGTGTTGAACAAGCAAAGCAAAATATATTCTCTAGGACATCTGATCAGTGTAAATCTAGGATTAATGTAAGGAAAACTGATGTGCTACAAAGGCTTTTCCTGTTAAGAATGGTTGATTTATTTATTTATTTTCATTATACAAAGGAAGAAAACCAGAGAAAGTGCAGGTCCAGATGATCTTTTCTTGAATTGTCTTGTTTTCTTTTTGAGTGCATTTGTCCCATTTATATGTATCAAGTGACTTAAGTGGAAATAGTATTACAACTAACTTTCTCATTAGCCATGGAGTGCATTCGTTTGTTTTGTTAAATGCATTCTGAATTAATGTTCACCTTGAACATTCAAGAACAGTAAATAAGGTCTGAGATGTACTCAAAAATAAAAACAAGAAAGCTTCAAATTAATGTATAAGAACCCACTGAAAAGTAGTTTTATGGCTATTCCATCCCTCAGAAATGGTGTACATTTGGTTATGATGGTTGGACTGGATGATCTTTTAGGTCTTTTCCAACCTTGATAATTCTGTGATTCTGTGATTCTGTGATCTTAAGAAAAAGCTGTGTTTAGAATAATCAAGTATTGGCGTACTAAAAATCTACAGAGTGTACATGAAATAGGAAATGTAAGTTCACATGATACAGTTCAGCAACTCACAGTGTTTGTTATTTTTCTCCACTGGGCTCAGTACTTTATTCTCAGGGGGAAAAAAATAACATTGTTCAATGATACCCTGAAGATGTGAGGTACAGTAATTTATTTTATATTGCTATGTGTTTTCACTTCAAGTGGTGGAAAAGGCACCCAGTGCACAGGAAGTGCAACTAGGGAATGCTTTAGCAATTTGAATAAATGATAGAAAATAAATGCTGTCATCACTTTTCCACCTGTAAGGTAGCATGCTAGTGCTGGATATTCAATGGTGAATATTTTCTTTGTAATAATTTGATATAGAATCAAATCTCTGCAGTGAATTGTTTTTCTGGATGTTTTCTTCATATGAAAAGAGATTTTGTTGTTGAAATCATTTCAAGAAAAGAATTTCCAGCTCTAACACATACTGCAGCAATCTTCTGCTAACAACAGATCCAGGCACAGAATCCTTCATGTTAATGAAGACCCCTCACAACACAAATGCAGATCAGCTCTTTAGTAGCTCTTTCCAACAGCTGCATATTAAACTGTAACTTCTGCTGAAGAAACCTGTGAATGTTTTTCAGACCGGTTATTCCTTCCCATATGTAAAGTCCGTAGTGTAGCAGCTTTGCTCCCAGAATCAGCTTGATTTGTAGCTAGTATTATTGTAGTGTTGTTCCTGACATATGTGGCTGCAAAAAATGGTCCCAATTAGATTCTGACAGCAATAAATTGCACTATTTTAGTCAGATTGACATAATGACATCCTTTTTTTTTATGTTTTTTTTTTTTTTTTTCCTAGAAGATGACTTCCAGGCAACCACAGACATGAAAATATAGCGACACAAACAGATATTATAGATTTAATTCAGTATTTTGAAATACATCAGACAACATAATTCCCACATCCCTTTCCAGTCCATTAAATACTCTATTTTTTAATTGAAGTTATAATATTTATTTGTTCATTCTCACCTGTTTTGGTATGCTACATTTCTTCAGTAATTTCTCTAGTGATTTGTGCTTGGGTTAGTTTATTTCTTCCATTATCTCTGATTTAATTGTCCCCTATCATATAGAAAACACTCTGTGCCAATTTCAAGTTGATGTTATGTAATTTAGATTCCACTTTGCTTTCAAAGCTTCACAGTCAATGACTTTCTTATTGTTCTATCAAAAATATAATAACCATACTATCTTATCAAAGAAGCTGCCATCAATAAACAGGGTATCACAGTACTCAAAGGTCAAACTTTCATTTCAGCAGGTTAGAATTTACCTCTTCTGTCAAAAAGGAATTTATTCCTTTTCCGTGAAATATATGTTGCCAGCCTGGTAGAGCAATCATTCAGTATGTTGTAAAATATATCACTTAATGGCTGAAATAGCTGTTAGTTGAAACATGCATCCAACCTTAACATGATTGGGATTTGGTTGTAAATCTCTGCTTAATAACAATCACTGAAGAGAGGATGTTTGGGATAATATATTTTCATCTCAGTGATTCTAATTTTTGCATGAATCATGGGAGCTGACCTCAGCGTCTGAGCTTTAGGTTGATGCTTTAAATTCATTGTTTGTTGCGACAGTAACTCAGCTGGGCAGGATATCTGTGTATGGACAGAAAGTGTAGGAAGTGCTACAAATTCTCAGTATTTTATTAAGCCAGTGGTATACAGAAGCCACTTTATGCTCCACCACTAAAAAGCAGTGTGTGAATTATCCAGGACATTACTCACCTTCTGGGATGAAGGGAGAAAGTTAAGGCTATTGTGTTGTCTCAAGCCAGCCGTACCACAAGAAGAATATCAATGAGAAGAGAATGCATCAGCAATCTGACCACAGTTTTAGGCCCTTGGTCCTGCTAGCAACTAGAAAAGGCTAGAGAGCCCTGTCAGTGTTATTTATAACCAGCCATACAACTGTATAACCATTTCATAAACAAGAGTAGGGTGGAGTAAGCACTTCAGAATCAGCATTCAGAGTTTAAGGTTTTATAAAAGAATGATGCTCTTAAAAAGGTCATCCTTGTTTTACGACAGCCCTAAAAATGAAACCAAAACTCTCCTTCTATTTCAAGTAAAGTAAAGCTAAATTATTTTAAGTACTTGGAAAACAAATAGGAATATCCTCTCCCCCTCAATGCATTTATCAACAGTCTCTGAAAATATGCCCTGTGGGCTGAATAGATCAAATACAGTTGCGCTTTGCAGCCTCAGTAATTCACTAGAACTTGAAGTGCTAATAAAATTCTGCCATTTGAAATTTATTGCAGAATTTAAATCTACTGGATGTTGTTCAAATCAAGGACATCTATACAGATTTCAGTAAAGCCTGTGATGAGGATGTAACAGTCACATTAGGGGATGACATTACAATGAATAGACTCACAAAGAGAATGTGATTAATTTAAAAAGGAAGCAGAAGAAGACACACCATATGGAGGTGTGTGTGTGTGTGTGTGTGTATGTACATAGAGATCTACAGTAAAAAGTTTCCTGTGTGTTGATATCCTTTCTAACACAGCACTGGATAAATCCCTGTATTTCAATAATATGTAAAACCAGTAATGTTGTAATTCCAAATTGACAGATCAGTAGGAGGCTAAAATACAATAATAATTGTAATCCAGAAAAGTGAGACATTGTGGAATTACACGAAATCCAGACTGCAGGCATAACTTTTAGGTAATGTCTCCGGGGTGAATTCATCAAAGAGATAGCAAGCAGAGTTTATGGCAGTTTTGAATTTCAATGAAAGAACAGTATCCTTATTTGTCAAGTGTTGAGGCAGATAAATGCTGAATATTTCTAGTAGTAATTAACATAGGCCAGATAACCTCATTAAAAACCATGAGGAACTTGGAGGATCTTCACCTTAGTGAAGATTCATTTGCAGACTCCTTTCTAATCCACCCATCAGAAGGCAAGCTTGGACCCTTGAGCCCAATCATGAAATAAAAAATCCTGTGGGTGTGTCCGTGTGTCTCTCCTGCTGCTCTTGGCAAACGAGGCTCCCACTTGTTTGTTCAGAATGACTCCAACTGATCTCATCTTGTTTATTGATAGAGAGTCACAAAGGTGAAAAGACATTGGAGCAAGCCACCTGGTGTCTCAATATCTGCTTTCTAAGATTTCCATCTCCTTCTTTTGTTCCAAGTGCATCATTTTCCTGCTGCAATTCTACTCATGGAATACAAACAAATCCCAGTAAAGTATCCTAATAGCGAACAAAGATAAGTTTCAGGATTTTTCAGGACAAGTACGTTCCAAAGTTTCCTCTTGGAGGGAATGTTCTGCTGATACTGAAATCACCATGACTGTAGGCTGGCACAGGAATAGCAGTATCTCAGACAGAGAGCACGTAGGTCCTTACAAATCAAATCCCAACCCATTAAAATGTTGCTTTCAAATCTCCTGCTAACTGGGATTCCTCAAGGTTTTGTAGCAAATATTTATGCAGTGTTACAATTTTCTATCAGGCAAATCAAGCCAAAACAGAGATAGAAACAGATATATTGCAAATAATTATCCGGAAATATACAAAAAAGATACGGTGCATTCTCTTTTAGCCAGGTTTGAGATCAACGCTGGATGTTTCTGAAAACTTTTTTTAATTCAAAATGAGTGTTGAGGTTGAAGGTCAGACTGACCTCCTAATGGTTTCCTCAGTTTTAAAAATTATGAAATCAAGAAAAGATCTGTATTATCATCCTTTGGTAGCTTATGCAATCACTTTGAAGCAGCTTGTAGATATGTGTGCTTGTGATGACTAAGGTAGAAAGCAATGAAGAATTGGTTTTGATAAATTAGGGAGACCACAGGAGAAGGCAGAAGTGTCAAATTAGTATCGAATGAATATGTCAGTGGAGGTTATTGACTAGATTTTCAGGGCGAAACAAAATTTAGGCTCTTAGATTGCTATCACAATATATCTCAAAGCACAGAGTATTTGAAACTGTGGTGTTACTGCTTCTTTTGTGAACCGCATGACAAGAGGAAGACCCTTGAAAGTGAGAGAGAAAAAAAAATGAATTTTTATCAAGTTCCATAATATATATTTTAACAGTTGACAATCTAGCATAATCTGCATTAATATATGTTGCATTATGATAATACAACAACATTTAGTTAATCAATTTTCTTAGCACAATCATAGGCATTTGTTTTTGTTCTGCAAGCCAGTGCGTTCATAGGATAGATTTTGTGTAACACTGTCAAGTGATTTATGTGTGTAACCAAAGTCAGGGGAAAGTCATAGTTTTTAGCATTCTCTAGTACTTTCTTTAACTTGAGCAGTACTTTCTGTCCTGTTTCTTTGATGTACTGGATGCTTGATATCACTGGCAATATAAATCCTTGCTTCAATCTTATTTACATAGACAGAAGTTATGTAGTGACAAGGTCCCTTCAAGGCTTGAATGGTTTGTTAATAACATGTACTAAATAGCATCTGGTATCAATCTTGTCCTACAGACATGCCTGTAGTGATTTAAAGCTTTCATTCTTTGAATTCAAAATCTAATTTTTAATGCACTTTCTGTCAGCTGTCTTCACAGCTTTTAAATGAGATTCTGTCATCCTGACATATTCACAGATACACTGAAATTTAACAGGAAAAAATGAAATAAAATATTTCTCATTTCTAAATAAAATGTGTATACATGTTCATATGTATTTTTGAATGTGACTGTTTTTCAGCCATTTCCCAATATAGAGATCAATAACTTTTTATTTACTGAATAGTAAAATAAAAAAGTAACAGCTTGTGCAATTTGGGCATGATTGCTTAATTGTTTTCCAAGGTGCTAATATTAGTTAAACAACAAAACTACCATAGGCCTTCATTTTTAGATCAACTTATTGTAAAGTGCTCAGTTAACCATTCTACCTGCAAAGCCACACAGACCATTTGTCCATGAATGTTATACTTCCTTTCTTTTCTCACTGATCTGCAAAATTCATGTTTAAATGCAGAAACAGGATAATAATAGAAAACCTAGCATTGTAAACTACTTGTGCAGAGCTGTGTTTTAGACAAACACCTTTCTGCTTACTGACACTTCTATTTGAGGCACTGTTTAAAAGTCAATTTCATATTTGGTGAAGACGACTACCTAGCATCAGTAATGAAGGCCTGGAAACTCCTGACATGGAGCATATTGGTATTACAGAGTCCAGTGACACCTTGGACCCAGACATCATAGTTGCATATTGAAAATAATGCCTTTCCCATCACTGAGCCATACACATTTCTTATACTAAACTGAAGCTTTGTATAAACTTAAGATCAGTCACAAGTAAGAGTGAGCACATTTACTTCAGGCCAGACTTTATGGAATGCAGGGAAAAAAGAACTCCTAAGTGAACTAAATTAAATAGCAATTGTACAATCCGGTGTATAAGTGGAAGGGAAGACATGCCTACTCCTTTTTCTCTCTATCACCTCCAGGTAAAACCTGACAGAGCGTAAGTAGGAAGGAGAGACAATGAAATGATTCTCTTCCCTCTTTAGTTGCCTTCTGCATCTTTTGTCCAGCAAAGATTGATAGCTCCAGAAGTGACAACACTTGACAACTGAGCTCTCTGTACTGCCACTGGGTGAAAGTCTGGAAGGTTCATGCTGGTGCTTCTCTCAGTTAGTAGCATAAGCAGGATTGGCCAAAGGAGTCACAACCTTGCCAGTCCAGCTGTCACAAGTGATGAAAGGGCTTTGACAAGAGACTTCAACATAGTGGCAGTAGTAGTGCCAAATAGACTTTTCCCTGGAGTTAACCAAAAAGTGGACACGTTAAAATCCCATCGCTGAATATGACTGATAAGAATAGAGAGCTGTCTAGAGTCTTCGAACTGGCGGTGATATTTAACAGTGATTTGTTGCCTTAATGCATCAGCTTTCATTGAAGGATATTAAAATGCTTTGCAAACTTTTAGAAGGCCTCAAAATGTGCTAGGGAACTGCCCCTCTGCTGTCATCTGTCATGTAGCAACAAAATTTAATGGAATGTTGGTGGAGAGGTTCAACCTCTACCACCATACCACCACCATCTGTCTCTGACACCATGCTTTAAAGTGGCACACATTACTTCCAGAGCAGCCCTCGTAAAATATATAATTAATGCATATAAGTAACAGAACATACTTTAATTTTTAATATTTTTTTATTTTTTAAAAAGAGGGCATCAAAAGCACAGAACCAGTAGGATATTTGATCTTGTTTTTGTAGAGCTAATGTATCAGGCTGGTTCATTGGCAGTGGCTGCAATTCTTAGTGAGTTCTCAAGGTGTTTGTCAGAGATTTTTGATGAAATTTTACTCTTCCAATACTTCATCCTTGAAAATAGTTGTTCACAAATGTACGTACTGCCAAAAAGCAGTGACATGAATAAAGAGTGATTGTGAAGAATGTTTTTCTCTGGTAGGATGGGGCTTATGAGAGACATGGTCAGATTTTTGAATTGAGTGTCTGAATCACACTCCATTTGAAAATTTCCAGGTCATGTATTTATGCCAAAAGAAAACTGAGTTGCAAATATAGAACAAAGAAAAAAAAAAAAAGGATGATTTTTCAGCAATTTTGAAACCTGTTCTCAAATTCCTTTATCAAAACGGAAAGCGTAACTGTGTATTTTTCACTATTCACAGGGCTGTGTTTAGCCAATGAATTGAAATGCATAAAATTATTTGTTATCACTTGAGTTAGCACTGCACTGCGCCCTTCCTATGCCCTGGTTTCAGCTCGGACAGCACTAATAGCACACCGATGTTTGGCTGTAGGTGAGTGATGGGTGTGATCCGGCAGCTGGGCAGGGCAGCTCAGCAGGACAGAGGCACAGGGGGCAGGTGGTGCAGGGCAGGGTTGGGCCCCATTGCCAGCTGTGCCACATTACATGCTGTCCAGAGTTGGACATGCCAGAGTCCTTATACATTATTCTAAAGTTTGTTCTGCTTACATTAGCATCTTTATACCTTTCATTCTTTATTTCTACGTTAGGTCTTATTATGATATATGTAGAAAGCACTGGAAAATAATTGCCACTTCCAAATATGTATGGACCTCTGTCATGCCCAGAACTTCTCTCTGAGGCTCAGTACTTGAAGGCATAAAAAAGATTCCAGCAGCTCTGAAGATCCCATCTTTACCTATAATCCAACAAATGCTTTAGTTTCCCATTGCTAAATTCATTTCCTGTAGCTGCTGCTTTTTATTTTTGCTGTAATTTTTTTTAATGCACAGTAACCTTCTAACAATTTTTATTTCCAAGCACAATGATTCTATCCCAGGTGGACTTTCTCTGAGGTCTCCTTTCTAAATGCTCTTCAAAAATTACTCTAAGCTATTATTTCTATGTTGGATTCAAGAAGACACTGGTATAGATTTCAGTAAAGGATAAAACTGCTGTTAGACTTCTGGTCAGGGTATTTTAAGCACTTCAATTGACTGAGCTGGTAAAAACTGCGCTGTTCCAAATGTTTAGAACAAGTTAGGCAGTTTAGGTATGGCTTTGGTATGGCAATGTCTTGGCAAGGGCTAAGCCATCTGTTTTTGTATTCTATTACTCTAAAAAGGAGTATGAGAACTATTCCTGACTTACTGAAGTCTCGTGCAGATTTCTTTGTAGATTCCTCAGCTCTTACTCATTCTTCCAGAGTTGTCTCTATTTTATTGAACAGATCTTCTTTACTGCACAGATCTTCTAGGTAATTTTGCCCTGATACGTATTCAACACCAATGTTCTCAAAAGAGGATATTTAAGACATTTCAGGAATGCTTCATGGCTTAGTTGAAAAAGGTCAGATTTTTTTTCTGGATACACTTTAAAAATGAATTATTAAAAAGAGTACTATGAACCTTGACTCAGTAAAAATTAGGAATAATTTTCCATTTGATACTCCTTTTCATGCTTATTTCAACTCATAATGTGCCAGTGGAAAAGGAAATACAATCAGCTTGTTGCTATATTTTATCTATTGGAAATTTTAGAATATTTGGAATTTAATAAAATATTCAGATTTTGTTCAAAATAGGTTTTATTAAAAATTTAAGTCCTATAGTCTATATTTTAGATTCTCCCACTGTGCATATTGGAGAAATTTCTCTGGTTTATTTTACTCAGACAGAATCTAGTGATGAAGATTAATTTATCCAAGTAGTGAAATGTGTTTCAGGTAATGCTTACAACAAGCCAAGCATCATTAAGATCTCCAGAGCCTTATTATTAACTACTCTTCTCACGGTGCTAAGGTTACCATTAAGAGCTGGCAAAATTCTGTTAATCTTTCTAAAAAAAAATAGAATTCTCCAATTTTGGATCAATAACTTTTGGCATTTTTTTTTAACACGATGGGCATTGATATTTAATCATATTTAGTCAGAAAATGGTACTATGACTCTCATTTGTCTTTAGCAAAAGAACACTCATTATTGGTTGGAAGGTTCATTAAATTTTCCTTCAACTGTATATTCCTATGGGAACACATGTAGCAAGAAACATTTTTTCAGAAGTTTTACCATTGAACAGCCTTTGTTTTAATAGCCACAATGCACCATTTACAGAACTTGTATTTATCATGCTTACAGCTGAGGAACTATATGTCTAAATTTTAGACATTTACATTCATAAACTTCACTTTCCGATTGTCTCTTGTGCAATAAGTAAATTTATTAACTTGTACTCACTTCTGTTAATTTTCACTTGCTTTTTGATAAGACAGCACAAACTTTTCACAGAGAATTTTAGTAGTAGCAATTATCACCATTTTTGATTACTATGAACTTGTATTAGCCTTTTTTCAGTATAAAAATGGAATGAAAGCCCTAAGGGATGCACATCTAATATTCAAGATTTTATCGCTCTAAAGACTTACTGCAAATTGTGTAAAAGCAGACTCTGCACCTTCTCAAGGCACAGAGTTTTAATCATTTTTATATTTCTTTTATGAAGAGATCTTCTTTGCATCCATAATAACCTAAAAGTGTCTCTAAGATCAAAATGACTTACTTTTTGCTTCCCTTTCGTAACTATTTTTAATACTGTGGTTTTTCTTTCATTCTGTATCAACCGTGGTTTTACAGGGAGCAAAACTCTTAAGCTCTTTAAGCTGTAACTGTGTATTCAGTGCAGGTAGACCTAGTGAAACATCTTGTCCTCCATTCCGTTTTATGTTTTGTTTAGTTTTACGTTCCTTTGCTTGTGTAATATAAAAGTATCACAAAATACGTATTTGTTTGATGTACAAGAAAAGCCTCAGTACTGTTACTGGACTCGATACAGAGATAATCCCCAGAAAGGCAGTGAGACAGTCTTTTCTACCTTTGATACCTCTCTGTCTATATCTCTGTAGCATTATTCACAACAGTATCTCTTTCGTTATATCTCTACATTATTAGGAATCATCCAGTTTTCCTCTTCCTAGATATAAATTATAAGTTCTTCCCATGCTCTGGCATGGATCTCGATAATTCTAGAACAAGGAGAAATGCAGCAAAGGTATTTAGGTTCAAAATTGTACACTGGATGGCTCCCCACTTTGACAGGGTGTCAGCATCATGTTTTCTTTCTCTTTGTTTCCATTTTGATCATCATCTTATTTGATGGATGTCATTCTGCTCAAAAAAAAAATTCACCAAGCTTGTCTTTATATCATGAGGATGAACCTTTGGAGACTGTAGAAAACCCAGGAGCTCACAAATGAGACTTTTCACAGATACACTGCAAAACCTGATTCCTTTTTTCTAGGAAAGAAGGCTTAACACTACTTAGAATTTTTTATTGTATATAGTATTTGCCAAAAACAGAGGTACTGAAGGTATATGTGCATCACTTCCCATCAAGCAACTCAACTGTTTGATATCTAGTACTTCCTTACTTGAATATAGTTTAAAACTTTAGTCCTAGTTTTATATGTAATGA
Organism: Bambusicola thoracicus; assembly: GCA_002909625.1. Lineage (NCBI taxonomy): Eukaryota > Metazoa > Chordata > Aves > Galliformes > Phasianidae > Bambusicola > Bambusicola thoracicus. The sequence continues at coordinate 3,391 of PPHD01012319.1, read as the reverse complement.
GAATCTACCAAGAAAACTGCAAAGATTATACCATAGACCAATCCTTTGGTACATACTATAGCACAGTTTGTTTTTACAAGTTATTTGTTTTAAGAATAAATATCTATGTTAGTGTATTGCAAGAAGTACTTCTTTGTATAAATGGGCTTTTTAAAGGTGTAGCATCATCTTCCTTTCATTACTTGCCATGTTAATAGAATAGCAGATGCTCAGGCAAGATTCAATTCACCTTAATTCGTTCAAGCTTAATTAGCAGCTGGGATGCATCTGGCAAGTAAACATGCAGACAGTGACAGCCCGAGTTAAAGGAAAAAAGTAAAAGGCTTTTGTTCATTAACCACATGTTCTTGGTTGTGAGTACCATGTGCTCAAGGCAGAATTATGTTTAGATTCCTTTTTGTTTTTTTGTAAAAGACAGAAGCCTTCATACCTGCATCCTCATTCCCTGTATGCTCATGCTGGTAAGTCATGCAAAAATGGGAGCAGTCCCACTATGAGATGTTCCTTTGCAGGTAAACGTTTGTACCTTCACAGCTTAAATATATGTCTCAAGCTTGTATAAACAGAACAGAATATTTTCTTCAAGAATTAGGTAGACAAAATGGACCCCTTGAGATGTAATTAGGAATTATTTACAACTCTGAATAATGATCATGCAGTACCTTGCACAAAGCAAAATAAGCAAAGCCCATTCTGAAGAGATCCCTGCTGCCATTAAATATGTGACTAACTAGCAAAATGAGGGGCATAACTATAAGAAATGTGCAATGCCTTTGCAGTACTTTTAGTTCCAATGCTCTTGACTATAAATTCCATATTTGTGTATTAGCAGTTGCTGAGTAAGTGATGAAAGTAGCAGAGTTTTTGAAAGTGGAAACATTTAGAACATAGAATTACTTCTGTTTACAGTCAGAGTGTAAGATTTTGGACAATAATAACCAATAGAGAGGTTATTAAGATCTCACTGTAATTAAAGTAAATGCAAGTCAAATCTAAGTGTTAGTTCACAATGTAGCCCAGAACAAGGCTTTGACAGATGACAGAGGGAACTGCATCCTAGGTGCGGCTTTAATTTTCCAAGCTTTTCTGTATTATATAAGGAGTTATAAAAGGAATCTTTGTTTTTTCTGATTTGTATAAATCCAGCATCTTTTGTCTATCAAACAGCCTCAGTTAAAATTCTAGACCTCCACTTCTGTATTTTGTAGTAAAGAGTCCTATGAGAGATGACATGAGGTGTTTTGCAGCTCACCAGGACATAGTATTTTACAAGTGAGGTCAATTGTTTTCTTTAGAGGAAATGCTATGAATTTTGCAAAAACAGGTTAAAAAGTTTGTAAAAGAGTTACGACATCATGGTAGGCGTTGGTTGGAAGATCGCTGTCAGATGACTGAGTCTAATGTAAGAGAATGGTATAGGGTAGAATATATGGGTAGAATGGCAATAAACTGGATGCTGGCTGCTCTCGTTTTTTTCACGTTTGTTATCTTCTTTGTGAAAAAATTCCTTCACAATTGGTTTAGGCAGTGACAGCTGATAACAGAGAGCTTATCATAGGGCTGACAGCTGAGGATCTTGCATCTCTGAACCTACAACTGTATGTGCTGTTACACGAAGATGTACAGCAGTTTTGAGGATAAACAAATGAAAACATGGCTTTCCCCTGGCCTTTAGGGTAGCTGGCCTGTCCAAAAGCATTTTTCAAATGTGTTGTTCTCTCATGTATCAGCTAATCGTATACATTCAAGGTTTCCACCAGGTTTTCCTTTTTCTCTTCATGCCAGGCTGTAATAACCATTTGTGTTTTATAGGATATTTAAATTCACTTGCAAAGTAAAGGCAGAATGTCTAAATCAATGTACAAGGCTGAGAAGGCATCAAAGACAGATTTGAAAGAGGTTAAATTTGATATAGGCCATTTTATTGATGTTTATTCGCTCATGGTAATTTGATAGCTGTGCTTTGCTAAATTCAGCTACATTTCACCAATTGCAAATGTGTCAGGGCAAAACAGATGTGTGATTGGTGTTCATACTGAACATGAAGGCCCTGAAAGAATTAAGTCTATGGAAACCATCCCTTCCAGCAGCAGGGGGCAACAGTACCACATAGATAACATTGTATTGCCCCAGGGTGACAAGGACTGAGGAAGGACAATCTGAGGTCACAAAGTGACGTCTCAAACTGAAACTAATCCTCAACCCACTTCCTTGATATTTATTATTATACCCCTATAATGACAGATTTAAAATATACCTTTAAAAATTACATTTTCATTTAAGTACCATTCAAGGCCAGCAAACTCATTCCATTGCCTTGGTCAAACTGCTGGTGTATGTGCCTGTACATGCAGACCCAAGGTCAGTCATGAAGATATATGTCATGAGATACAGCTGTTTTGTGGGCATTGCAGATGCTGATTGATTCATTATTTATAAGGGCACATTCTGGATTATGAATACAGATAAAAAAAACTCAGCAAAAGCTGTTGAAAATTGAGTATATCTTTTTTATAAAATACCTAGGAACACTGCTTTTCAAAAGTATTCTAGAAGTAAATCTCAGTATTAAGGCCATTTCCATAAGTTTTTAATGCTAAGCCTCTTTAGCTTAACAATGAAAACACTTAACTTCACAGTTTGACAGAGAAATATATTAGAAAATGTCATGGAAGGACTGTGTCATGCCAGTAATTCATTCTCCTTATGAAAATTATCCAACAAAGTCTTTATGATTTGCGAGAGGCATTGAACAAAAATTAACTATCAAATAAGTCACTCACTGAGCATACTTACTGTTACCCTTTTTTGTTTGAAATACCTATGAGCATCTCATAGACATGGCCATGTATTTTCCATTATACTTCCTATTTGGATATCTGCAAGTAACTTGTGAATATCTGAAAATGGATCTATAAAGAATTGTTTAATTATGTAAGTCTGCCCCATTCTAGACTTGCGAGCGCTTATATTGAAAGTAAGTTAAGTAGTTCTTGAATAGTGAACAGAGACCACTGAGTGTAACCATTGGGTTACAACAGCAAGTTTTTATGGGGTTATAAATGACTCTGGTGATTCCCTAGGTACTCACTAATACTAAACAGAGAAGCTAATACATTAGGTGACATCTTTTATATGTTAAAAATCAATTGCAGGAGGTTTCCATTTGGTATTTTAAATGGCAGTTTACTTTTATCTCTGACATTTTGTCTCAAATATTTCAATGAGCAATGAATTCGTGAAAGTTTAAGCATTTTTAGTGCTTTTGCTGTACTTCTATGACAACTAAAGTTTTTGGAGTAAGTGTGTATTTCTGCTCAGAAATCCAGATTTCAGGTTCAGGTTATTGAAGTACCTAAAGATCACCTATATATATATATATGTATTTATT
>PPHD01012318.1:0-18126 GCA_002909625.1 Bambusicola thoracicus | reverse complement strand
AACTCTTATGTACTTTTGCTTAGTTTCAGTGGAAACGTATTTCATAGCATTAATTATGAAATATATGCATAAGCAGAGAGACGGTATCAGTGCAGACAGTTTATTTATGCCATGCAGAGTTTTGATCTAATCTTTAACATCTTTTTTTCTGGTAATTCTTTCTCAACTCTAATGAGTTAGGCTTTATTATGAAATTGGGCAAGTGTCCAAGGAGGAGGAAAGAGAGGTTGAACCTTCTGCTATTATGGACTACAACAATGAAAACTAATAAGAACATATGGAAATCTGCCAAGGCTCTAAAAGATGTATTTATTATCTTGAACAACTTCAAAATAAAACAAAATAAATGCAAAATAAACAACAGGATGATCAGAGAACAATTACCGAATCTCAACATGAAAAATAAATTTTAAAAATATAATTTCAGAGATGACAGATTAATGGAATCTTTCATCACACTGGACAAACACAGTTCTCTTTTAATTTAGGTTCTTCTTGCTATTTGAGGGGAATAAAATGTATTCTACAAAGGTAAGATAAATGGGAAATATTTTGTGGAGATCATAGAAAGTAATTAAATGCCAACTCCCCTGGAAATTAGTAATACGAAAATTCTGTAAACATGTCTTTAGGATTATGGGATTACTATAATTTGCTAGTTTAATGCAATCCTTTGTCTTTACATGGAGGAAAAGCATTTGACAAGGTTGAGTGGTCAGTTTTTAATCAAGTAAACATTTTGAAAGTTTTTCAAGGATACAGAAGTGTAAAATGAGTTTTAAAAATCAATGGCCTTATATAAATACACTTTTCTAAAGAGAAAGTAGAGTATTTCAGAAGTTCAAGAGCTCTTTCAAGAGTTCTACTTTGTTCTATTTCCCATGCCTGATGGTGTCCGCTGACATAGTTACACCACTGTAGAAAGCCACTAGTTTGATCAGTCAACTGGGATTAAATGGACTCAAGTGCAAACACTTTGCACTTCACCTTGTTGAACTTCATTTGGTTCACATCTCAAGCCTGTCCAGGTCTGTCTGGATGGCAACCCTTCCTTCTATCATGTGAACAGTACCACTCAGCTTGGTGTCATCAGCAAACTTTCCGAGGGTGCAGTTGATCTCCCTGCCTGATGCTAAAGAACACTGGACCCAAGGCAAAACCCTGGGGGACACCTGAACATAGAGTGGTTGACAACCACCCCCTGGCTGTGACTCTCCAGTCATTTCCTTTCCCACTAAGTAGTCCAGCCATCAAATCCACCTCTCTCCGATTTAGAGATAAGGACAAGTCAGAGGACAGGAACATACCTGTAGCAAAGCCACTAAGCAGCTGAATGTCTCTAATGTCGTGGGTGGGCTGTAGGATGAGAACGTTGCTTGTTCTGACCTTCATTGATTATGTAACTCATAGAGTTTTGGTATCTGTTGAAAGTGTAGAAAATCCTGATCTTATAATCACTTTCCACTGACATGAAGGAGCAAAGAAACACTAGGTCAAATTCTCTGCTACTTCTTGTGAGAGGGAGAGCATAGGATGCACAGTCCAGGCAGCACAGTGTTTAAGGAATGGATGTGTTTAAGGAAATCCTGTAGGACAAAGTGAATCCTGTGGGAACACAGTGATGCATATATTGACACTATGCAGCCCAGATATCAAAAGCACCCCTACCTAAAATACTGCCAAATTGGATGCATGGATACGATTGTGTAAATAGCTAAGTTAAATACCACTACCTGGACCACGTATTTCACTTTAAATTGTTAACTGTCAGTTTAACTCCTCCTTGGTGTTTACCTTTTCAAGGAAATTTTATGATAACAAATATTTATCATAGTTTAATTTTGAATGCTTCATTAAGTTCTATTATAGTTGAGGATATTGGTGGAGGAAAGCCATCATTCTTCCTAGGTTATTATTACTACGTATTTATTGTGCATTCACTTAAATTTTGCCGCACTTGTTATCAATTTTGGCAAAATGGAAGCTGAAGTAAAGTATGATTCCCCTGAGATTTGGGAATGCCATTGACTTCTGCCATTCTCTTTGTGACTGAATGAGAACATCACATCCTGTGGCTCACAAATGAGCCAGCGTGAATGCACTATAGTCTTCAACTCTCTAAATACAGCAACCCAGACACATCTTTTTCTTAATCATAAACTGGAATTGAACTTATTCAGCTCATTCCTTAGCATAATAGGGGCATCTCTCCTCTAACTGCAGCAAGGATTTCATATCATTTCCTTTGTTTAAAAGACATTATTAGTTTTTTCAAGCTGTATTAAACTGGGTAAGGGTTATGTCAAGAGATTTGTCACTCTCAGCAAGCAAGCGTGGGAGGAACAGTATATTTATTCAGAGTACTTTTCCAGCCAGCATGTTTACAGCCTCCACTTTTATTTTAGATAAAGCTAAGCCATTTCCTAGGGTTTTAAAAATAATAAACAGTAAAGTCACCTGCATGTTTTTTTTTTTTTTCTCTTGATTACCATTTCTCCAACTCTTCTGATCATTGAAAAAGTCATCCTAACTGGAATTGGCTCTTCTGAGATCATCTCTGCTTATTAGGGCCACCTCAGAGGACATGAGTGGTAGAGCTAGGCTGGCAAATGATATAGCACTGGAGATGTCCTGTTTTAGTCTTGTATTTTCCTTTTGTTTGATAAAACTCTCCGATCTACTCTCTGGGCATTGTTCATGACTTAGAAGGGATCATGGACAATAATTTGTCTCTCAAGTATACTCTGTTCTTTACTCTACAAGAACAGAAGAAGTTTATGAAAAGGCTTAGTGTACAACATTAGATTTTCAAGTAACAGTGGGTGTTCTAAATCATTCATTTTGCCTTTATTTTCCATATTTTCTCTTTTTCTCTTATTCCAGCACAGTACTGCTAGACCAGTAGGTATATATAATTTGATCTGTAAGAATGGTGCTTCTGTGAACTTTTTTTTCTAGTCTCACCACTGAGCACTTCTGCACAGTTGTGTACATTCAGCACTGACGTGACCAGCTAATGAGAAGTGGCAGGAAGGTAGGTGAGTCACTAAAGTTCACAACTACATAACATGTCAGCCTCGGCTCTGGTGCTAGGGGCTAAAATCCAAAGGACAGGGTGTATGGAGCAGAGATGTAAAGGTGCTGCTCCACTTATTCTCTCCATTAAGGTTGCTTTTCTCATAACAACTAAATAAGAGTAGTTAATTTGAGTGACTTGAAAGAACAGAGAAAATGTCCATTACCTTGTAAAGGACTTTGGAACTCTGCTATTTGTCTTTCGTTTTTCTTTCAGTCTTCTGGCACTGCTGTTCCAAATTACAGTATGTAGCAGGTTTACATTGATATTTCTATTTGGTGAAGTTATGAGCACTGCATTTACTGTACACAGGCAGACACATGGCCTCACAAGGGATTTTACTGCCATGTCCAAGCTTGCAGAGTAGGTAGTAACTCATGCCATACACCAAAAGAATCATGGAGGAGACGTTACAGTGTACAGAGTACATCTAATGGTATTTTTAAACATTTTTTGAATGATGGAGTCTCCTTAAAGGTACAATTGGGCAGGCTGGGGTGCATCCATAGATAATCCAGTGATTCCTCCTTGCCTAACAATCTATTTTTCTTCTGGGAAAAACAAAAAACAAAAACAACAACAACAAAGAGGTTTAGAATGCACGTATAGAGAAACCTCCCCATGAGGTTGGTCGATAGAGACAGTTCAGCCTGGACCCTGGGGCATTTACAAAACCTGCCCCTTCCAGCTGGATTGTGCTGTGATCCTACAGACAGGGAGGAATTGAGCTTTGCCTATCAGAATCACGAAGGAGCATTAACTCAAGATTACCTCCTTCTATGTATAGATACACAGGTTATATAAACATCATTCCTCAAATATTTGCTTTATAACATAGAGACAACATACAGTAAAAATCAAATGCTGAATTTATTTCTTGTGAACCATTAACAATGCTAAGTATACTTAGTGAAAAACTGCTTCCAACATTTTCCTTTCTCAGCAGAACAGGCTAGAATTACTACCACATAATTTCCCAGTAAATCTAAGTAATAATCTGACTATGTAATGGCTCATGGTCTAGAAAAAAACAGGCTCCAGATGATGTGCGTATTTCTATATTCACAGTTGTGATAACGTAAAGTTCACATTTACACTGAGATAAATGACCAGCCAACATTGTCAGCTGTAGAACATTAAAAAGATGAAAAACCGAGGATGGTTAAAGACCCATTGTGGAGACCTCAATGTGGCCTTCCAGTACTTGAAAGGAGTTTAGGTTACTAAGTTTCTTAAGTTTCTAAGTGGGTGACTGACTTTTTACATGGTCTGATGGTGATAGTACAAGAAGGAATGGTTTTAAATTATAAGGGGAGATTTAGATTAGAAATTCTTTACTTAGAGGGTGGTGAAGCACTGGCACAGGCTGCCCAGAGAGGTGCCCCATCTCTGGAGATGTTCAAAGCCAGGTTGGATGGGGCTCTGAGTAGCTTGATTTGATGGGTGACAGCCCTGTCCAAGGCAGGGACTTGGAACCCAGTGATCTTTGAGATCACCTCCAGCCTAAGTCATTTGGTGATTTTACAGTTATGCAGTGTGGATCATTTTGCCCTTGTGCACCACTGCTGCTACAGCAACTCCATTGGTGGATAAGAGCAGGAAAGCAGCCTGGCCTCGAGGGAAGTCTTCTGCAGGATTTTCTTTAATAGATGCAAGTCCAAGGTGCTCACCAGCCCAGTTAACTTCGCCTTCAGCCACGCTAAAAAGAAAATCTGAAGGATACGAAATATTGTGCTGCATTAGGAGTGAATTCACTGTAACATTCACTATGAACTCACTGAAATCCGAATGTTATCTCCATAATTTCAGGATTTGTTCTCATACACTCGTGAGTCTCTACCAAGATGGCTATACCACATTGCCCTCAATGAACCAAAAATTAGCAAGAAGTTCTGCAGCTTCATCCACGGACCTGGAAATGTCAGGCACAGTAAAACTCACAAAAGTAAAAGATTTTAATTATGTGAATGCTTTATGTTCTGCATCACATGAATCATACAAGATCTTACAGAAATCTAGCTTGATTCCAATGTATTATTCATCAGGTTTTCCTTTTGTCTGGAAATGTTACAATAACCTTGTCTGAGCAGGCTGGACATTGCAGCCTCACGATGCATGTGGAGAACACTGGCACCACTCTGTTATAGCAATAGCACTACCCACTGTCCTGCCTATAATCCTATTGAAATACTTTGGAAATTTGATGATGAAAGGTTTTTAAGTCAGAATTGTTCCTCTACCTGTCTTCTTGGAAAATTAAATGGTCAGTGGAGCCTTTTCATCTTAACATTGTTCAAGACCAGACATACACACTCAAAAAGGTATTTGCATACGTTTATCTATCAGGTAACAATTGTGCCTGTCAATAACTTTGCTACATGCTGCATTTTTCAAAACAAAGATAAACCCCTTACAATTTAATTTATACTCAGCGTACCCATGTTACTGATTTGCATACTAGTCAGAGTTGCACAATCCTAATTTGTGTGTTGTGAACACCCTACAAGATTTCTATTCATATGAAAGGCAGCTAAAAACTCTCAACACAATAGAAGATCAGGCCATATAGAGGGCACAGTATAATGTAATTCCTCTATATTAAATTCTTTGTTGTTTTGGTAATAGAAAGCTTTTTCTTTTCATTCCTTATCAGTTATTTGCCGAATCCATTTTTCCCTGTCAACACTGCAAGCAAAACTCTTTGCTGACGCAGATGGGTACATCTGCTTTCAGTGATGCTGTGCTTATCTGCACCAGCATTTCATTGATCCCAGCTCTCAGAATAATAGTGACTTTGCGGTATGAATAAGCCTTATTATTTTGTCCCCAAAAATTTCAACAGGGAACTGAGGAATACCTGTGTTATTTTTGTGACTGTTGTTACTGAGCTGGAAAGGAGGAGACAACCTAAAGGAGCAAGTAGGGAAGGTGAAAATGTGACCTTGGTAAAAGGTGGGCCACATCCAGCATCTAGGTACAGATGTGGCACAGGCTGGGGAGCCCTTATCCCCAATGCCAGTGGCAGCATCACACTAACAACAGTAGGCAAGAACTCTCCTGGCAAGTGCTCTTGGGTTATGCCTAGATACCACAATTGGCTGTACCAGCTGGAGCTGAAGTAAAGGGCAAGTTAAGTTGAAATTAATACTTATATATATGCAGTTTTCTTTCTTGAGATTCCAACATGTAACTTTTCTTGTAACCACTATGAGGTGCATACACCAACAAAAATATTAGATTGTGAGTAGATGCCTACTCTTAATGGGTAGGTGGAAGAGATCTATCTGCAGGTCCTGGACCCCTTCTGTTAGTGCTGCAAGACAAGATATTCTCTTTCCCTTAGGGAACAGTTCAGCTATGCCAAGGGGAATTTGACCAGCAAGACGGATCTCAGAAACTTGAATGAAGACAGGAAATAGCCATGGATATCTAATACAAACCAAATGCCTGCTCTGTAGCATTGTTGAGTCTTCTCACACTGTTGAAACTTAAAAGACAGCATTTTTATAATAAATGTTGATATATTTAAAGAATCATTTTTTAAAAATGAATTTCATATTACAAGTTTTATATAGCTACTATCAATTTGAGTGGTGAATTAAAGCTCAACTTTAAATTCACTTAACTGAATTAAATTCAACTTTTGCTTTTAGGTGCTCAGTAATGCCAGATGATATTTAAACTCTGTTGTCTAACCACTCACTGTCAGTCTGTATTTCAGGAAACCCAGCAACATCCTCTGATTTATCTGGAATGATTATGGAGGAACTATGAATGGGAAAAATACCCATGATAAAATGCTTTTTATCATTGTCATCTCTTTTTCATATAAAGGAAATCTTCTTCTTCTGAAATCTATAATTTTTGATGGGGTGAATGAACATTTAAAATCAAAACTTTTCTGGATGTTCTCATAAGTTTAAGTAGAGTCTGTAGGGTTGTGGAATTCTTTGGACAGAGATGACAATTTGTGGTCAGATGAATTAAACAACTAGTATTTTAAGATAAACATAAATTTAGATAGACATATGATCTCCAAATCCAAACTGTGGCATTCTTTGTAACATAGATATAGTAATATCTACATATATATAATTTTTTTCATATATATTTATGAAAATTATCCTACGGTAGAAAGCTGATTCTGAGCTTTTATGAAGAATACCTATTTAAAGAGAAAAATAATGGTACCTACATTGAATGAGTGTTTAAGCAGGCATATTCTATTTCTTCTTTACAAGGATTTAAAATACTAGTAAAAATATTTTCAGTCTTGAAGCTTAGATGTTACTAATCATCATTGAATGTGATTTTATATTTACTTATTCTTAATGAATCTAGTTTAATCATAGTTTCTTTAGTCAGAAAATGTGATTTAAGTCATGCTAGGGAAATTCCAGCCTAACCAGTTGGTTTGCATGAAGCTTTTCTATTGTTTTCCAACAGTGGCATGCTCCAGTGAGATGTCTGTATTTAAAGTTATTCATTCTCCTGCACCAAAAAGCTTATTGTACGACAGATACATTAATTAGATAAACTTTTCAAGATGCCTTTCAGGCTTTATCCAGTAGTTACTAAAACATTCAAGAGTCTAAAACAGTAGGTGCTCTCAAAAAATTGCTGTTTGTTTTCTTGAGTACAACACCACAAAAACCATGTAAGGACCAAGTTTTCCTCAGAATACCTTGAAATGCACTTGGAAAACAAATATGTTTCTAGAGGTTTTTTATTATTTTTTTATTTTTTTTAATGTTTTCTTGGTGAGCCCAGCACTCATATGTAGTGAAAATAGCAAGTGATAAGTTGTTAATTGTTAGTAGTGAAGGCACAAAGGAAGAAACAAGGACGCTCAATTATAGAGTAACTTCTACAGACAACTAGATAGACTGTGACTCTGTAGCTTGGAAAAATGGGGTCCCAGGGAGACTACAATAAAGTTCTATTAGATCATAAAGAGCAAAGAGGAGGTGAAGAAGGAAAAAAAAATTTGCTGTCTTTTGGAAGAAAAGTGAAATGAAATCAGAAGGTGAATATTTTATAGCAGATGGAAGTAGTTGTTCATAGAATAAAGCTGTGAAATGCCTCTATACAAGACAGAGTGGAACTCAATTGCGAAGGTTTACACTAACTATAAAAAGGCAGGACAAATGCACAGAAGTCATACTGGATTATTAAATAAAGATAACAAATGCCCAGCTTTTGCCCCAGGAAATCTCTGATCCACAATTTTTGGATGTGGGAAGAATATATATGGGAGGTATCACTATTTGCTTGACCTCTTTTTTGCTGTTTCCTGAGCAGCCACTGTTAGTCATTGCCAGGAAGAAGAAAATGGACTAGAGGAATATTTAGTCTTTAGGCAAGAGCTCCTTCTGTGTTACTCCTTAATAAGTTTCCCACTGCTTTAACAAGCCTGCTATTTCCAAAGTTTTCTTCCAATTTCTTAGAGGATTGATGTAAGAGTTTTACTTTGTAAAAAGCTTCAAAAGTAGCAGATTTGGTGCTAAAGATTGTAAATAACCCTTATTGATTGGCTTTGTATGAAAAATAACAGTTCCCGAGTCATTTTAAGCTTTAGTGCCAATAAGTTACAACTTGAATGTCCTTTTACAGAAAACATTGTGTATGCCTAAGGGTTTTTCTAATGGTTTCTGTCATCATACACTGCATCCTTTTAGTATTAATGACTTCTCGATCTACTGCTTTGCATCTGCATTCTCTTGAACCACTTCAGCACTTTATCTTTTGTCCTAGTTTCAACTTCTCTTTGGCTCTATTTATCAGCTGACTGTCAAAGACTGTTTTACAGCATCTTTTAGAAGATCTTTCTGTATACTGCCCTTATTTATTTGAAAGCAGTGTCCTGTAATTTTTGCAGTGAATCTCAGACCTGGAGAAGATTTAGTGTCCTAAACACGCGATCTCACTTCCACTGGGACATCCTACAGTCACGCTAAAATAGAAGAATCTTTACCACTTTGTTCACAATGTTGAAACTGTAATAGGAATAAATGACACAGTCTTACTCTTTTAGTAGCAACCATTGATTGAACTCTGAAAATAATTAAGAAAAAAAGTTAAATGTTTAATTATCTGTTGTCCTTTCATTCTTTGTTTTTATAAAAGAATGGTATACAAGTAAAGTCCTCCCAGATCTAATTAATTCTCTTGGCCAGGGCACTGCAAAATTTTCAGGAACCTAAATAGAGAGTTTATTTGTAATTGAACGTGAATTTTATTTATTGATACAAGTAACTGAAAATCATCCCTATTAGCAAAGCCAATTCTAAAAAAGACACTTGCTTTCAAAACCATAACTTTAACAGCTATTTCTTTTCACTAATTCTTCTAAAGTAAAAAAAAACAAAACAAAACAAAAAAAAAAAAACAGTTTGTGGAAAAGTAGCCATCTTTCAAACACCTTGAAAAAATGTCAGATAGTTTAAGTAAATATATGTAGTCTTTCCAGGGTTTTCTTACCTTTAGTGGTGCTAGCAAGAAGCTGCTGATTTAAGAGGAACTGACATTTAACTCATCAAAAAGACTGGAAAATTTGGATTTCTTGATAGGATGAGTCCTTCATTAGAAAGGGTTTTGTTGTTTCCTGTTTTTTGTTTTTATTTTTGTTTTGTTTTGTATGTAAATACTGACAATGCCTGAATATAGCTTTGTTGTAAGCTTTGTCCCTGCCTCTCTTGCAGCAGAAAGAAAAAGGAAAAGGAAATGAAAAGAAGATTGAAATGAGCTCTAAATGGCTACACACTGCTGACCTATAACTCTCCAGCCAATCCACCTGCACAGGTGAACTGTTTGTTTGGCAGTTCAGAGGAGGTTTACTTGCCATCTGTGATAGTACGTGTGTTGGGAATTAATCACCTCTGCGTTCTGCAGTTGCCTAGCCAGGGTGTGCTGAGAACTTTGTCCACCCTCTTTTCTCTGAACTCATCCCAGAGAGCACCCTGGTTCTTTCTTTTTAGCCTTGCTTTTCTGTGTTTTAACATATAGATACTTGTTTTACTCATGTCTGAGGAAGCTGCAGTGATGTACTAAGTCACAACTACTGTGTAATTGGTACTGCTTGGTAGTCACTCAACCCCCAGATACATCCATAACATTTTGGGAAAAGCAAAAGCAGTTATCACAGTACAGCAATACCACAATTAAACAGAAAAAAAAAAAATTCTAAAGGTTTCTTCACAGCTTGTCCTAATTTTGATTTTGACTCATAATGTAGCACTCACCGTGGCTATCTTTAGCTGTCTAGACATTGAGTGTTCCATTTAGGCTGGTTGCCTAGGTCCTGTTTGCCAGAGATATCTCCTTAGCAGGACTCATCCCAGCTGTTATGTATTACTTTAAAAGAGAGTGAATTTTCTCTGCCATCTTTGTGTCCTTTGAAATATGGAAGCACACGAGAAAACTGTGCTTGTAAAAATGCAAGATTTTGTACTCTCCCACCACTGTGACCCTAAGCAAATGTGCACTGCACATTGAGGTTAGCAGTGCACAGATAACCTCAGGCAGCTCATTGCAACAGGGCAGCCTGCAGGCAACCACACTCAGTGCTGCTGATCATGCCACCTGTGTGGTCTTGCATTTATCTAGAAGTGTAGGAAGAAGTTCTCATGTGAACACTGTCTGAGTGTAGAAGTGATAAATAGAGCTTATTTTTTAAAATTCCTTTAAAATCCTATAATAGCTCAAATGACTGAAAAGGGATAATCTCTGTTCTGGACCTTCCTGGTACAGTGTGCTGCATGTGGGTCGCAATCCTGCTCGATGACACCCCTCCTGGGGATCCTAGTGTCAAGCGGGATGTAGGATTATCTATGCTATTCTTGTCTTATTGTGCTAGCTCTAATAAATAGCATTGTGAATGATACCTTGCAGAGTGTCTTTCTTACTGGGATCATACGAGCTAGCACCTCCTGGGCAAAACAAAACAGTGTTAGGCACTATTAATAGCCTAAGGCAATTATAAAGGATAAAGAAACAGTTCTCATGAGATGCCTTTTACTAGTCTTATTTTCTGACTGCTGCTACGTATGAAGACCAAAGCTATAGGATTTTGGCATTTGTACTTTTATTCTTAAAACGCGAAAAAGCCTTTTTTAAAAAACTTTGCTATCTCATCCAACCAAATATTTCCAAACTCATTATTGTGGCCAAGAAAGCATACGAGGAACTTCAGCCTAAAGGTATTTTTATTCGGGAAGAAATTTTGGTTTGAAATAGCAGTACTGAAAGAAAGACATTTCCAGAACCTCAACCTCATGTTTGATGAGATCAGGAAATTAATTCAACAATGAAAAGCTGTAGCACAGACTGACACAGTAAAGGCATTTATCAAAGTTGGCCACGAGACTTTTTCTTGTACCACTGAAGAGATGTGCCTTGCATTCAAACTCTCAGTGAACAAAACACTAACGTAGAGAGAAGCAGATGGCCTAATTTACTGGTAGCAGATCCTTTTAATATTAATTTAAGAGCTGTAGGTTCTAGGACAACAGAAGAGGTTGGTCCTCTAGTGCCTCAGCTTGATCTTTTGTAGTCTAATGCGAATTAGATTTAGCAGAGTTTGAACTCAGGGCTATATATTTCTCCAGAATTAGAGCTGAAAGAGATGCAGATGGTTAGGCTAGTCCTGTTGAAAATATTAAATATTCAACTCTTGCCAAGCTGACAAAGGAAATAATTAGCTTAATATTTCTAAAATGTCATCTACACAATGCAGAATAAAATCAGAATAGGTCTCAGTACTGTTCAGTTCAGTGGCAACATGGGCATATATTACTTATTACATATTCTAGACGCATGTACACTATGACACATATACGTATATGTAGTGATCTTGGATGTCCACTGTGACACCACAAGGAAACCTTTTTCCCATACTGTTTCCTTGTACCATTACGTGCCTGTGAGAACTGTGTTTATTTGAACAATTCTGCTGAGTTTAAAAACCTGCCTCAGACAGGTGTTGGCCTTTGAAAGACAGATGGTTTTCCTCCAGCACGCCTCTGGAGTGAGCTTTGGCTTTGAACCAAGCTCATAACACCTTGGTCTGGAAACATCTGTGATAGCTACTAACTGTGCTGAGTTACTCAGTTTTACTACAGTAATTGAAAATGAGTATGAAGTGAGTATAGACTGCTAAAGCTAATACAAAATGAAGGCTTGACCTACCCTGATTTATGTTAAGATGTTTTTTGTTTGTTTGCTTTTTAATCCAAATTTATTTGACCTAGAACTTTCTAGGAATCCTTCCGTGAGACTCCAAGACAGGGAAATAATTATCCGTCAAAAGCAAAATTCAGTAGGAGAAAGGACTGGTATTTGTAGTTTCCTGATCTAGTACTGAAATGGTTGAAAGATAATTCAACTTTGAAAATAAAATATCAATTGAGTTTCCAAATTTTATCCCCAGTTTTCCTTAGGATTTGAAAGGTGTTTTTTTGTTTTTGTTTTTGTTTTAGCAAAAGGAAAATGAAAAAGAAGTTTTCAGATATACTATGAGGGTCTTCCTCCTACTCTGAGCTTTACTGCTCTTTTAACACTTTTAACATAGTTATGTCATCTAAGATGTCAAAATTTTAACTTCTTGTTCTATTTAGTTAGTGATAAGATTTTAAAAACCTCAGAACTTCTCACAGGATGGAAAGTTTAATCAGCTAGACTTGAGTCTAGCTCTGAAGATCTTTTGCATAGATTTTCTTTGAACAAATTTGAACAAACTGTTCCAAAACTCCTAGTCTTGCTACTTTGGAAATAAAGATTGGAAACATCAGAAAAACAAGGTCACTGGTGGCAGTAAGAACCTGATTAGATGCAGAAAGGGAGATTTAGTGGGGCAAGAAAAAGACTTTTCTAAGGCATGAGATGCTTCATCCTGAAATAGACAAAATAGGTCAGCAGAAGGCTATCTTGAAAGAACCTGTTTCATTTGACTAGTTGCGACAAGTTTGAATCTAGACACAGAGATGAGATGAATCCCACCCACAGGGACTAAAGAGGATCAAAATAGCTGGTGGCACATAGTCACTGAGTGAGGACATCTGAAGTGGTTGAAATACTGTTACTGTCAATTCATTATAGACAGCATGGGAGCTGAAATGCAAATACAACTACTTACTAGTAGGATAGAAAAAGAAGTCTGGGAGATATAAGGGGAGATGAGACCAGAGATAAGGACTGGTTTATGGACAGCATTTTCATAACTGGATGAACAAGATAGAGGTTTGAATGTGATATTTAGGAGGCAATGTGGGGTGGGATGTGGAAAAACTTCTTAGCAGCAGTGAGGAGAAATGCTGGTCTCAGTCAGAAGGAGATCCAGAAGGACAGAGTCTTGACACCCTGGCCTGCTCAGCTCTGGAGCAGCCCGCTGGGCATGCCACAGAGGAGCAGGAACATCAAAGTGGTAGGAACCTCTGTTCTGACAGCATCCCTGAAATCAAAGTGTATATGAAATGTCTTTTGAGTTTCAATACAAGTAGGACTGGATGGGTTTGTTTTCATCCATGTCATGACCTTGGTTTTCAGCACAGTTCTCATTTTAAAATGATATTGTTTCTTTCCAAAGGAAGAGGAGGAAAAGTGAGAAATGACGACTCCATTAGCTTTATAAACTCAGCAGTGGTCTCATTTGGCATTCTTTTGGAAATAATTTGAACCAGCTTCACATAAGAAAATGCCAATGTTTATTTAACTAGTCAATTTAGAAGACAAAAATTAAAAATTAAATGATTGGGTAGTTGTCTCCAGACCTGTTACTCATCTGTTTGCATCTCTTTTGTAACCAGTAACAGCACATTTTAAAAAATGTTTCTTTTGCTCCATTTCAGCCTCTATAGCTTAGAGGAACTTGTTGTGTAGTTGTCTTTCTGTACCTACAACTTGCAAGTCTTACTTTAGATGGTTTTATCTATGGGCAGTGTTCTAAGCACTGAAGCAACAATTGTTTTCTTGAACATAACTAAGCATAATCAGAGAGCTTGAAACATATCTAAAAATAGTTTATAGGACAACATACCTAATTAGGTTGGATGCAGAAGTCTGGCAAGTAGCGTTAGCTACTGTCAATTGTATCACGGAAAGAATTTTAAATGAATAACAAATGCAATTTAAATGTCGACATCAGGATGATGAAACTAGTTAATGTAACTGAAGGAAAACAAGAACTAATTAAATATATTGTGGACTGTGCAAAAAGTTCCTCTACAAATTAACATTATAAAAGCTAATTCTCACCATTGTTGTGGCTGTTGATGTTTTGTGCTTTTGAAACAAGGCTAATTAGTCCACATAGATTTTTGAGTTTAGATAAAAATTAATGTTCTTTCTGCTCTTTGGTTCCCCAGCATGATGTGTTTTGTAGAACTAATCCTTTCCACAGTCTGTCACATAATTAGTGCTGGTGCACATCTGCACTGGTATTTTAAGATGCAAGTGGTATATAATTTTATCTGGGAACATTTCTTTGGACAAACAAGTTATGGCACAATTGTCTGTTAATCTTATTTTTATATTTCACATTTGCAAGATAGTTAATGAGCCCTGAGAAGATGCTTTTTTGGCCCTGAATAGGGACCTTTCCAGTATTTCTGAATTATCTTTGAACTCAGAGCAAGCACTCTCATAAGAGCAAGAACAGGTGGTGGCCTGGGGCAGCCAAATTCCAGGGCAAAACCACAAAACTGTGCAGGTAACTTCAAACTGGCAGGGTTGGTTGGGCATTCAGTGACAGGCCAGTTGGGCTGGGCAGTGTGCCTAGGGCAGCAGACCCCTCTGGAGCTCACCAAGCTAATAAGGACTAATGCTCACTGAACATATGGCTGTACTGCTTAATGTGCAAGCCCTCCTCTGATAAGAAGTAATTTTGAGCAGCTGGGTATTCTTGGACTAACTAAGGGGCTGATTTCTTTTTTTTTTAGATAAAAAAATGAGCAGGTACCGAGTAAATAAATTACCATAATTATGTTTTATTTTTAGTATAGGAGGAATCTTTAAAAAAAAATATAAAGATGGTGAATTACAAGGGATAGGCAACAAGCCCCCAGGATTATGGGAATCTGGTGAGGAATTCATAACTAGTGACATTCACCAAACATAAATCATTGCCCAGGAATGGCACATGAAGAAGTTACTTTAACCTAAGACAAGAAAATTATGACAATAAAAAACTGACTATATCATTAGGTTAGTTAGTCATCAAACAAAGTTTGGCTTCTTTGCTCATGAAGAAATTAAATTAGTGACTAAAAGACTAAAGTTTCAGGCTGCTTCATATAACAGGTACATCCTCCAGGGAAAGAATAGTGAAAATTCATGAGAAGATGGAAAATGCAATTAACTGGATGATTGGTTCCATGAAGGGATGGAGATAAAAGAGATGCCAGACCAATTACCAGGTGTTGAGGTAATAACTCTGTGTTATCTGAAATACAGTATTTTGGAAGCACTTGAGTAACCGGAAAGCATGGCATTAGTGAAAGGTCTGCAATCTCTACTTTGTAGACAATTCCAGACTGATAGAAGAAATAGCACTGCAAGTAGCAGATATGGCAGCAAATTTCAGACAGTTTGACTGTTGAGGCAGACAAGAAAAAATAGAAGGGAATTTTGATACTAAGAAATTAAAGCCCCAAGTGAGAACAACAGAAGAGTGCTTCAGCATCACATTAGAAGAAGGAGGAATATGCGAAACAAGTTGAAAGTGGAATTTTCACTTCTGATGCCAGTATTTATGAAGCTTGAAGTCTTTCAAGTGCAAGGAAGACACCAATGTCTTAGAATGATAATGTTTTTAAGAATACTCAAGATCTGAGCTTTAGCAGAGGCCAGAGAAGAGCTACAGTACAGTATATATGCACAGGGTAAACATTATGCCATATATAAATATTTACCATCACCGTATCGTTAATAACTGAATCTCAGGAGTAAATGTTCTGATTGTAAACTGAATGCAAGGAATATGGTGCACATGAGAAGACATGAAAACGAGTACCACAGTTCTTCAGAAAATGATCAAGCAAAAAAAGTCAAGAAATCGTATACAAATACCTTGGTGCAAAACCACTTCCACTTGTGAAAGAGCATCTCCTCTCTTCTACTGAAAGGAGAAATTCTGCAATATGATGTTTTTATATTAGTATTGGCTGTGAAAGAACAGCAGAAACATCATCTCATAGAGCAGACTGAATAATGGAGAATTATTTCCTCATAAAAAATCCTTATTGTTAAAGTGAAGACAAAGATACTATTAAAATACTCAAATATGTTATAATTCACATTTAAAACTATTTCTTCTTTTTACTGCATCTTTAATAAAACAACAGCAGAAGATTTAGTAGAATATATTAGCCAAAGTAATAAGAAAGGCAAAAGGGTTTGCTTTTCTTTTTTTTGGAAACCTCAAAAATTATCTAGCATAGTGATGGTGCAGTGTGGTAGGTACATATATCCATGACTCATTTTCCCAATGAGATTAGCACAACCTATTGAATATATATGCCTGTAGTAGCTGCCTACGTCCTGACAAGATGTTATATGATAAACAAAGCAAGTAGTATTCTCCTCCTCTCTCTCCAATAATATCATGAAACAAAAAAAAATCTTTTAAGACGCCTTTCACAAAAAAATGCCTTCAGCTATAGCACCTCCACTAGTAAAGCTGTGCTTGTTGTAGCAAAACGTCTATCATAGAGAAGACCTTTTATTATACTTCAATTAAATGCTGGAATTTCATAGATACCCTCACAGGAAATGTTCTGATGTCTTCAAGGGTGAGCTTTTGTATCTTGGGCTATAACTTCAAAAAATCATAAAATGAATGATTGTGCATTTTATTTCCACTGAAGTTGGACAGCTGGGAACTGAATGTAATGTTTTGTTAGATTTTTGAGAGAATGCCTGGGGAGCTGTAAACATGGCAAAATAAACCACAGCAGAGGTAATACAAATTAGAGACCAGGACTGCTGACAGGGTAAGTACTTTTAATGTGCTTTTAAGAGAGGGACTGTTAAGCTAATGAGGTAGAAACATCAACAATGTGTTTTAAAGTATTAATAAATAATGCTCATATATTTGTTAAACTTTAATAATTCCGATTAATGTTCTCTTGCTATTTAATCATGCATTTAGTAAGAACAAGCTAGTAATCTAGCGTTTTATATTTAATCAAATTGCTACATTCTTGTAAACATGTGCCATCAACATTAAAATAATATAATTACCATCTTGTAAATTCCAGTGTAGGTACCCCATAAAAGTACAAATGGATCATGATCTCCTTTTTTTGGGATCCTTGTACAATCCTCTGTGTGAAAACAGTTGATGTCTTACAAACAAGATGAGTCACTATCCAGCAGCTAAACACTGAATGGTCTTGGATGTAGCAGCAGTTAGCCTGCAAGGAGCAGCCTGTAACTGATTCACCAAATTAGAGGGAAAACAATGAAAAAGCTCCATAATGGAGCAGGAATTGCTTTCTGTGTTTCACTAAGACACAGGGAGAAGGACCAGAGGTGCTGCCCAATAGGGACTTGCAGGGGAGAACAAATGCCCTTCAAAGAGGCTCTTCATGTCCCATTGACAGCACAGCCTACAGCGCTATAGCTGGTTCATGCAAGAGAATAGCTTAGCATATGCTCTTGCTGAGGGAAGGGGCTCCACATGGTGCCTAGCCAAGTATTTTCCCTGAGAGGTGGCAGATGCACCATCCCTGGAGACACAAGGTCAGGATGAACTGAGCTCTGAGAAATCTAATCAAGTTGTAGGTGTCCCTGTTCTCTGCAGGGAGTAGGAGTAGATGATCTTTAAGTGTCCCTTCCAACTCAAATGATTCTATGATTCCATTATGTGCTTACATGTACACATCTTCCTCTAACACTGTTCTTTCATGTCTTCCTCTTATAAGTCATTTCATGAGTCCTCCTCTGGCTGACACCGTAAGAAGAACTGGCAAAGAGAGGAGGAGGATACTGTAGAAAATAGAAGGTTATAAGAAGGTAACAGAAAATGAAAGTAAATTCTAATCAATGGGAAGAAT